>VCCN01002162.1:10029170-10042494 GCA_006491835.1 Architeuthis dux | reverse complement strand
CTTGTTTCTTTATTTACATATATATATATATAAAAAGCGACAGACAAGGATTGTTTGATCAGTTTTTTAGTGTGTTTTTCTTGTCAGCAAATAAGCTGTTGCAAATTTGGATTAACTGAGCACTTTCAGCCATACTGCTAGTCAATATCAAGAACATGGTATGTATGGATGTTATAATTAGTGATTTGAATTTCTTTTCTTTTCTAAATCTTAATCCAGCACAGCACTCAGACAGCAATTTAAAGCATAATACTAACAGATGATGATGCGTCCAAGTCTTCTGTGGTATTTTCATTGGTCAAGCAGAGAACTTGGACTCACTTGCCCATTGGGGAGGTATAATCAATTCTAGACCTTTACTTTCCTTGTATGAGAAATAGAAAGACAGATGTACAAGATCTCACCAGCTATTGTCAGGAATATTGACTGCCATCGGTTGTTAGTGAGAAAAATCCATGCTGACACAATAAAGTTATTGCTTATGCAATATCTTTCCTGGGCTGAAACAGCAGATTTTTTAAACTATGACAATGCAACTCAATGTAGTCAAGCTTGAAATCTCATCTTGAGGGCCATTATCATCATCTGAAATTAAGCTCATACTAACTGCATTGCAAAGTGATTCTGTGTCTGACAAACAGAAAGAGAAATTGTTTTTTTCCCTTAATCTTCCATTTGTACTCGAGGTGTTGTGGAGAAGTGGAGACGGGAGTCACATTATTTTTTTCATCCATCTATTTTTATTCTCCTTTATTTTACCTGAGAAATGTATTATAATCCACTTCTGGTTTGCCAGGCCCATCAAAGCTTTACCAGAGTACTGTTAACACCAGTACATTTCGGGAACATGATCCCTACTCTGTCTGTTGCTCAGCTCTCATGGTGCTGGATGAGGGATTGGACTTTCCTTGTTTGGGATCAGAGTTTTCGATCTCCTAGTTGCCAACCAAGGCTGAAGAGTCCAGACTTCCCTGCTATTTACACATAGCCCGGCGAGCAGAAAATATGGATTCATGCCTTTCCTAAAGGCAATACGGAAAAGTGAATGCAAACTATCTTAGCCAGTGTTTGAACTCGGTTCGCTGATTTCATTTCCCATGCTGCTAACCTTTATGCCACCCCCACCTCCAATAGGTATTTAGATGTGTAAATAAAAATGTGATGTAATCTCTGTAAAAATTATCAAGTTATGAAAATGATATTTGAACCTTTTTTCTGAGCTGAAGTGGTATTATCAAATAATTGTTAGAAACCGTCAACCAATATTGTTTTCAAGTTGGTCTGGCTGGCTGGCTATGTATGTATGTATCGCAGCTAGGGGGCTGAAAATTTAAACATTTACTCCTTATTATGTCCAAAAAACATTTTTTTTTGTTTTTTAAAATCTTCTCCAAAATTGTTTTTTAGTGGGGGGTTTAATTTGCAATGTAAGTTCATGCTAAATTGATCCCTTACTTTTTTGAAAATTCATTTTTTTGTGGTCACCACCCAAAAAAAGGTGAGAGCAGTAACTTATTCATTGATCACTCTTTTTTCCAATTTTTTAATTGATCAACCCCAACACGGCATGCCGCCAAAAGATGTTGGTCATATGGCAGTTTCTATTGAGTGACTAACCCGATCTGTTATTATTTATTTTATTATTTTAAGTCTTATCCTCATCATTGGAATTTGTATTCCTTCATTTCATCTGATCGAATACATATCTAAGATTACTTACCAGATGTCAAATCCAACTGAAAAAACACATGAACTGGTGGACTAAAACTAAGTGATAAAAGCAGCAAATATAATGATAAGAGATTACATTTTTACTAATTACTAAATACTATTTTGGTCTGCAGTGCTCAACATCTCAAAGCTGGGATCAGCAAATTATTTTTGGAAGTGGCAATATCTAAAAAGCCTTGTGGGCCAAGAAAAACTCAAAGTAAAACCATGGATATATAGATAAAACTAAGATGACACTCTATTTTTAACCATTTATTTTAAACCATATTAAACAACATTTTCCATTATGAATAAACAGACTATAATACAATTTGTTTAGCGGTAGTTTTAAAGATGAAGAAACAATGAGAATGATGGAATAGTATATCAAGTATTTCTAATGAACTTAACATTCCAATAATAACTGTTACATCAATCATTAGAAATGATGAAAAATAATTTATAAAGATTATGAACTACATTCGATATATACATATATTTTCAAAAGTATCATTATCAAGGTATTTTTTTAGTGATTGATGTAACAGTTCATCTCAGAAGGTTAAGTTAATTTGATATTTGACATACTACTGTCTTGTAAATATTTTTATATGATTAATTGCTTTATATCATCTGATAATGTTCTTTTTTTTATTATGATTAGTAACAATTTAATTTGTTGTATATATTATTTATTGTATATACTATAAGTTTGTTTCATACTTATACATGGGTGTATGGGAACTCTTTAGGCCTGATTTGCCCTAAATTTTACAGTTTTGCCTGGATTTGGGGGCCACTTGCCCCCCTCCACCCCCTCGGCTCTACCCCTATGAGTCGTAAGACGACAAAACAGCACTGTATGTGGATTTGACAATATATATATATATATATATATTAGATACTTAAACTAAAGACATTTTTTATTTCATACTTAATAATATTAAAGGGAAAATAATGTAAATTTGGCAAAGTAGGACGACTTAACCGTCAAAAATGGATTGCATCATAAGGACTGATTTAAAATCACAATGTGTAAAATGGTTAACAATAAACAAATAAAACAATAACACTGCCATGCTGGCCTTACTGAAATTGTTATTAAACAAACTAAAAATTAGGATGAATGTAAATAGCAGTTAAAAATTAATAAAAATGGTTTACAATACTTGATTTAATAAAAAAAATGAAATAAAATAATCGTTTTTTTACTAAAGCTCAAACAGTCATTGCCGTGCCAGCATAGTATGAAAGTAAAAAAAAATGTTAGCTTCTTTAGCGGTGATCGGTCAAATCAGTCCTTATAACAGTTTGACAGTTAAGTCATCCTACTTTGCTGGATAATTATTATTTAAGAATAATAGCATATTCCATATTGTAGGCAGGCCAAATGAAATGTCACATGGGCCATAGTTTGCCCACCCCTGTCTTAAAGTAATAAAGCAAATACTGAGTGGACTTTTCCGTAAACCTTTTTTAATATCTATCTATTTCTAGTCTGAATATAGCTTCCTAAAAATTTGAATTAATATATATGCCTGTGCTCGGAGAAGAGCTATTAACATTTTCAACCTCTGTTTGGACAATTGTTTTTGTTGTTACTATGTTTTGGCTGATCCATTCTACAACCTTCTTCAGATGGTTTGTTTTGTAAAAAGAAAGTCTGCTCTCTTTACTAACAACTTATACACCTGAAGTCTGTAGAATAGATTGGCTGAAACATTGTACTAACAACATCATCAATGGAGAGAAGGACTTCAATTGCATGAACAAAGCTTGGAATATTAATCACTCTTCTCAAAGTTATAGTAAGTAGACATAGAATTGATTGTCCCGAACATAGTAGAAAGCCAGTTCAGTGTCCAATAGAATAACATTTACCAATTGATTGAGGAACACTCAAGCTGTACATTATTAACTCAAATGCAAAATAATGACATATAAGCTTATTTGAATACATTTACACACATACATTTGCATGTGGATACATTTATATGTATAGAGATTCAGTGAATACATGCTCGAGGTGTTTTGTTTTAATGGATAAAGTGTTCTCAAGATAAAGATGTTAACGATACGTCTTTACAATATAAACGCTTGGCTTTGTAGAACTGAATAATCAATTAACCAAAGAAATTTATTTAATTTGTTAAGTCAGCCATTTTTTATGTATTTGTGTCTAGTCAGAATAAACCATTTGTGACATGAAATTGAGTTATAAATTAACCAAATACATTTATCTACGTAAGTAAGTCATTTTGAAAAAGATTAAACAGTGCTTATCTGTTTTCTTCGAAATACGAACAACTGCAAATCAAATTATGTATTGGCAGGAAGAAAACTTTTTAAAGAAAAAGAATTATCCTGAAGAAAGATGTGTTGCCAGACAACTCTTAATTTGTTGTCAAACACCAATCCAAGTTGGAGGCTGGAGTTGACTTTGTTTTTCCACCATAACAAGAACTAAAATAATCCTCACCTAATATAGGGCAGGCAAATCTTCACTGTTTGTTTGTCTTGTCATATTAAATCAAACAGATATATAAAATTAACATTTCCCTAGTGTGATTTGAAATAAAGACCAAGTGATCAGAAGGCAGCTCTCTTACCGACTAAGCCAAACTGACAAGTCTTAGATATATGAGATTGGGAGATATATCCTACACTGAAAGATTAAAACAGCTTAATCTAGAGACCCTTGAATACAGAAGAAAACGTTTTGACCTACTAGAGGTCTATAGAATCCATAACGACATACATAGTGTGGATCTGATGTTTATTGCTCAAAATGCCCTGGTAAGAAAATGCTGACTTCATCTATGTGCAGTAAAACCAGAGGACACAGCCATGAACTACAAATTCAGACCTCCACTGGTGTTAGAAAACATTTATTCTCTGCAAGATTGGCAAACGCATGGAACAGCCTAAGTGAAAAGACAGTCATATCCAAGAATATCAATATTTAAAAAAATAATCTTTATACTGATATTGGACATACCAAATTTAACTATCATTTTTCTTATTAGTTTAAACCCAGCCCAACTACACTGAAGCTGGCTTAATGATGCAATTAACTGCTGTCAAAAAACCCTATTTTAAGTATATTCAAGTATATACATCTACAAAAATGTATGTTATAAATACGCAAGAAAGTAGAAATAGGATTGGAGTTTGACCCTGCAGCAGCCAGGCTTGTTTATATAGTATAATTAAAATTATAAAATTATGCATTTCTACTGATCACAGATAAGTACTAATACGAGATGCAAAGACATTCACTTCCATACTTTTAATTTATAAATAACATTCAAAATAAATATTTAGACTATATCAATATTTTCTTCATCTGATAATTTTGAACAGGTCACCAAAAGTCACAATTCAGACATTCTCATACTTGTTGTGTGGCAGACTCTTCAGACATCATAACATGACAATTTGTTTTGGTAAATATCTACTTTCCTTAACCAAGTCGAAAAAAATAGAGACAATTTTTTTTGCCAGTAATCTTTTGTGCTTTTAATCCATTACACCCTAACAATCTTCGTTTTTCAAGGTTTTACAAGGGGGCTCGATTTACAATGTAACTGTGTGGCAAACATGGCCGTTATATGGAAGTCCGTTATATAGAAGTGAGGCTTTGAAGCATGTTGTTACTTCCCTTGTAAATGTTTTTAACTATGTTTCTTTGATATTTTAATAATGATTTTACTGTGATTTCATTAAGGTTTTTTAGTGGGCCCCACCAAAAAACCTTAATGAAAGCACAGAAAAATTGTCATTAAAATATCAAAGAAGCCTCACAAGGGAAGTAACCAAATACTTCGAAACTTCACTTCCTTACAAGTAATTGTAAATAGAACGCCCTCATAAAACCTTAAAAAAAACATTTTTTCTGAAAAATAAAGAATCCCAAGAAGATTGTTAGGGTCTAATGGATTAAAAGCACCAAAAAATTAGTGGGGGAAAAAAATTTACCTTTGTTTTTACTGCGGGATCTTTCAAAACATTTTTGCTATCATGATAGTAACCACAGACATCGGGGAATATGCTGAGTCCACTTGTAAGTGCAGCGGAGACATAATGTTTGGTCAGATGGATCTACATTCCCAAGAATGGCCGTATAACTGTCACCTCAAGGCTTTACTACTCGTAAAGCCCATGATGACATGGTAGGCAAATGTACATAGATGGAGAGAGAGAAAGACAGAGACAGACAGACAGACAGACAGACAGACTATGTATTTATTCATCATATCTTATAGTTCCAACCAAATTTACTCAAGAAATCCTTGATAAACAAACTACTTTCTGCAGAAGAGTCATATACTCTGGTTCAGAGGAAGAGGCAGACAAGTGACATCACAATGATGAATTAACTAGGAAGAATTAACTGATATGAGATATTCTCTGGCATGGACAGCAGGATGAGAACAATCTATACCTATCGATTGAATAATGGGTTTGGTTCAAAATTCACAGAAGGTTACCAACTATGACAACCATCTGAAGAAGGCCCGGAGTGTACAATGGCCAAAATGCTTTGACTATAACAACCAAGATGTGGACATTAGTTCAAGTAAATCCTCATCTCAGAAATTCAGACAAAAATTACATTTTTCTCTTATGTTCAACACGTATTTTGCCAATAACAAATTATTGAAAGATTTCTCTGATATTAAATAACAAAATCAGATGGTTGATTCCCAGTTAAAAGTGCAATGCTGAATCAAGAAGATTATTATAGATCAATACATATTTGTGATAGATTTGAGAAGTTTTAAAACCTGATTGTGACAGGAATAAAAAGAGATCAATAAGAATATATTGATAGAAAAGATACAAAAATCCATTTAAACACACTTCTACACTCACATACAGCACAGGTCTGGTTAGTCACTCAATAGAAACCGTCACGTGAACAATGTCTTTTGGCAGCAGACCATGTTGGGGGTGATCAATATAAAAAATTGAAAAGGGGATGATCAATTAATAAGTTACTGTTCTCGCCTTTTGTTACTAAAAAAGTCTGAATTTTCAAAAAACAAGTGTGAATGCTGCTGGACACAAACTATGGGGCCAATTTAGCAAAAACTTATATTGCAAATTGAACCTGCCACTAAAAACGTATTTGGAGGAAGAGTTGTAAAACAAACATAATAAGGAGTAAATGTTTAAATGTTCAGCCTATGGGTGATACATACATACGTAAATACATAGCCAGCCAAACCAACTTAAAAACTGAAGAAACCTATGTCGATGTTAACAGTTTTGGTTGAACGTTTCTAATACTCAGCTCATCCTGTGAGAACTAGGCGGTAAACTTTAGAAAGCATGTAAAGAGGTAACATCATCATGATAATGTTCATCCGTTGTGGTCGAAGATGACCAGCGCTTCAGTTCAGCCCAGATCAGAAATAAAAAATAAGCTCACAGCAAGACTTGAACTCTCATCCCTTTTTACCTTGGGAAGTTGTTTATATACAACAACTGCTCTACCATTTGATGTACTAGAGCTGCAGAAATCTAACCATATGGACTCTTTATTTTGCCCCGATTGTTCAGTGCCATATCAGATGTTGTTGTTTTATGTGCACTAGTAGTATTGGTAATACTAATATTAGCTTGAAGTTTTTATTAGATGAAGCATTGTCAATCACTATTAAGCTTTGTTTTCTATTACTTTTATCTTAATTGTTGTTGTTTTTCATCACAACTGCTCAGACTGTCAATCTTAATATTCTTTGTTCTGATTTTAATGTGTGCTTTCCGCTATATGCACCAGATTTCCAATGTTTACTCGACTGTTTGCTTATTTTTCATACTCAAGCAACAAAGATACACTGAATAAACAAAAAAAGATATCTTTTGGCAGCATGCTGTGTTGGAAGTGATCAATGAATAAGTTACTTCTCTTGCCTTTTGTTGGGCAGTGATCACTAAAATAATCTGAAATTTTCAAAAAACACGTGTGAACATAAACTACAGGCCAATTTAGCATAAACTTACATTTTAAATCGAACACCCCACTAAAACCTATTTTTGGGGGAATTTTTGAAAAAAGAATTTTCTAGACATAATAAGGAGTAACTGTTTAAATTTTCTAGCTTCATTGGTAGGGACTGTATGCACGATACATACATAGCCAGCCAGACCAGTTTAAAAACCGATGAAACCTATGTTGACATTTTTGGTTTCTAGAAGCCTGTATAAATTAACCATTTTTAGACTTCAGACTTTTTCTCTCAAAATCCTTACATCCAAATTTACTATTCTTCAGTGAAGAGGAAAATTGTCTGATTACTTGCTAAGATAAATTCACTCATTAGTTATTTATATGTTAAAATGTCTGAAAGCATTTTTTTGAACTTTGCTATCTTGACCACTTCAGTGATGACCTAAAAATATTTGAAATTGTCATGCCTGTTAAATAAGTATTCTCGAGTTTAAGTAAGTATTCTCAAGTAGTTATGCTCCTTAGGCAGAAGAATGCTTATCGACTTCCAGTAAGAGGCCACTGTTTACGTTTGGGGTAGATAAGCCTTGTTAGTTTAAGGAGACGAGACACGTGCCGTTGTAAAAATATGTATAAATAAATAAGTTTGTGAGTATATCTTTTGTTGCATTTAAATCTGTTGGTATCTGTTATCATAATAATTTTTACAATGCCAGTATTTTCAACTAATTTCCCTGTGCTTTACAACGTAGCGGCCAACAAGATATTTCATAAGAAATTTCCTTGTCCTGGGTCATCTTACACTGCCAGTGAATCAGAAAGCAATTCAAGATAATTTGTAGGTATTGATGAAGGCAGTGAAAGCAATGATTGCCCTGGAGCGGCTGATGAGATATTTCACCGATATGATATCACACATTGGCATTGATAGTATGTAGTAACCTTAGGAGTAAAAGTGACATTTTACATTAACATTTTCAAAAATATACTCTGTGGGCAAAAAGAGGGAAAAATATCCCAGTCCCAAGTGATTAATAACACAAAAAGGGCTTGGTTATCGTATATTTGCAATATTTATAATGGAACAAATCTCGATCAGTTTGAATCCATACTTTTTTATCTGCTTAGTTTCTTCAGTTTCCAATTGGTTTCACTTCATCAAATCTATTCCAACACAGCAAGAATCTTAAAGAATTGAAAGAGTAACAGAACATAATCTTCCTACCCCCATTTTCTGCCATTAGGCCTTGTGTCAAACCAAGCTAAGGCTTATGAAACTATGATAATGATTTTCAAAGCTTTGCAACCACAATGTTAAAGCTACAACATATCAACTAAAACTGTCACCAAAAGTGTCAACATAGACTTCTTCAGTTTGTAAGTGCATGTATGTAGGTATCCACCAAGGGAGCTACAGCGCTTAAAATTTAAACATTTTCTCCTTAATATGTCTAGAAAAAACTGATTTTTTGTTTTTCAAAAATTCCTCCCCATAATAGGTTTTTTGTTAGGGTTCAATGCTAAATTGGTCCCTTAGTTTGTGTTTTTTAAAATTCAGACATTTATCACTGCTCAACAAAAGGCGAGAGAAATAACTTATTCATTGATCACCCTTTTTCCAATTTTTTAATTGATCACCCCCAACACGGCATGCTGCTAAAAGACATTGGTCAAACGACGGTTTCTATTGAGTGACTAACCAGACCTGTCTAGTTATGGATATTTGTCAAACATTTTCTAACTGAATCTCTTTTATCTCTGATTGTGAATTTGTCCAATCAGTCTGTCCCGTTTGGCTTGCAGTGAGGTCATCTTCCTGTTGTTAGAAACATAGGGAGAGCACATCAGTGCTGTGTCATTTCAAAGGGCTGCAGGATAACGTGGAGAAATCTTTCGAATTGTTTCGCTAAAGATTCAAGGAAATGCCATGTGGTGAAATGCCTGATATAACTCAAGAATGAAATTGAACATAATTCAAAGAGTCAGTGGGGAAACTCTACCAATGTTATGAGCTTAGGGTGTCTTCATTCTGCTCCTAATTATTCTATTATGTAGACAAGGAAAGGTTTTTCTGTTTTAGTTATATAGTCTCTAACCCTTAGCTCTCTAGAATCTTTTTCAAGGGCGCAAAGATTGTGTGCACTTAGTAACTTTGAAAGCCTGTAACTTGTGTGTTTATGTATGACTGAAACTAACATGAAATTGACTATTATGTAGTATAATGCTAGTTGTAATTCTTCTTCTCGCCAAGAGTATGAGAGAGAGAATGAAGAAGAAGAAGAAGAAGAAGAAGAAGAAGAAGAAGAAGAAGAAGAAGAAGAAGAAGATAGTAATTTCAAAATCAAGACTTCTTCCTCCTTTCTTCACCTGTCTGGGTGAGAGAGTGAACTAACTCACCCCTGACCTGTTGTCTGTCTGCCGGATCCTAACTGCTAACTGCTTCTAACCGGCTCTCTCCTCCCTCACTCCTAATGGGCAGGGGATTCTCTTTGTGTGACCTGTTGCTAATAGCTTCAGATCTCAACTTATTTTCTAATCAGGGCAGTTTTAAAAGGCCACCGGTAATACAATATATTCCTAGCCCCGGTAATACGATACAGGCTTTTGGTCATGTACGCCAAATGCACAAAGACACGAACACAGAGTGCATTTCATTACAATAATAACACAACAGTGAAATTCAAGCACACTATGATTTGGCCACTGGAGTCACCTACAGTGCGAACAAATACACTTACAGAGTGCTAAAGGTTAAAATTTGCATTACAATGCTCTTGGAATTTTTATTTTTAAATGGCTGGACCCTGGTCCGTGCAAAGTCATAAATATAGGTTCTATCTTAAGCTGTTCATTAAGTGTTTTTATCATCATCATCATCAGTCGTCATAAGTCCACTGCTGGAAAAGGGCCTTTCCCATCTCCTTCCATGACGATCTATATTGTGCTAACCTCTGCCACACCTTACCGGCAAACTTTTCTATTTCATCCCTCCATCTTGTGTCTGGTCTTTTCCTACTGTGTTTACTGTCCCATGGGCACCAATCGGTTAGTCTTTCCCCCCCATCTATTATCATTTCTTCTTGCTAGGTGGCCAACCCATCTCCATTTTTATAATCAGCGCTAAATACATATGATATATGCATGGGTATATACATGTACATGATGTACTTACAAGTAACAGAACAGAATAAAAGAAATAGAACAATTTATTAAAAAGGTAATGGCAAGCAATTTTATCCAAAATGCATATAAGACAATGGAATACAGTACTGTAAAAAGACTCAGAAAATAAAATAGTATTTGCCTCTTAATATCGTAGGCCCATGCCAACTGGCCTCCCTAGCCCGCACCCTGTTCTGGTCTAGCTGGACCTTTAGATATTTTTAAGATATACAAAGTCTTCAGAGAAATTAGGATTAATTAGTTCAATTAGTTAAAGCTTGAACTTGAGACTTTTACCTGCAAAAAGCATAGATCAACTTCTGTGGCAAATCTTTCAAATTTGGATTTCAACACACAATATGTTGTTTCCTTTTAGGAAAAGAGGCAAATTCAAACCGTCACCCTCAAGTTGGTTTTCAGGAAACAGATCGATCAATAACCATATTTTAGGCATTTAGGTATATTTTTCACCAAGATTGGTATTTGGAGAAAATATATATCTGGTAAAAGATGTTAATAGCAACCATTCTACTTAATGAGTATAGGCTAGTTGCTCTTGAATCTCCTGAACATTATGCAATAAAAATCGTGTATTTCTAAAACATTTAGAATAACTGCAGTCAGTTTAACAGATATTTTTTCGGACTATTTCTGATTGTTACCTCTCTCTTCCTATCTCTCCCTCTATCTCTCTCTATCCTCAATATGCATGTCCATTATCTTGGCTAACTTACCATCAAAATTTCATTAAATCTATCATAATGTTTTATCATTAAATTTATAGCTCATTTTATGGTTTTGTCTCTTTGAAATATTTATGCGCATTCTAAATCAACGTCATAAATGTAAGCTTATTTGTTCTGGAGCGTAAGAGCAGTATTGTTTATGTCTGGAGATTGTTTTCTATTGATAGGAAATTGGGTAAACATAATTGTCAATGAACTATAGAGACTTTCTCTATTCAATGTAGATATTTCAATATTTTATAAAATTGATCATTTCCTGAAGACCTCTGAAGAGTTTTTATTGTTTTTTTGTTCCTCATTTCCATGAGTTCTGTATGATCTCTTCATGAAGTTTGGTGAACTGTAAAATCAAATATGGATGGTCTATGATTTCAGTAACAGCAGATAATGAAAGAAGCAAAGAAATGACTTGAGAACAGTGCTGTATTTAGATTTGGTGAGGCCCTCATCTATATAAAGCTTGGAGACACCTTGTTAAAAGATTATGCCAGAAGGTCTCACAAAACTTGAAAAACATATATGCCTTTTAAATTTTTGAGATGGGAGAGGTATATGTTTTTATTCATGTCTATCTGTCCATCAGTCTGTTTGTCCACACAATATCTCCAAAAGCTATAATGCATTAGGTTCACTATAAATTCCAAGTTCACCATAAATTCCAATGATATTTTACCAAATGGACATAAGAAAAATTGATTCAATTTTCAGGTGGATCCAGGAATTTTTATATTTAACTCCCCTGCATCCTAACCATTCGTGAACTGATTTTCATTTGGTTTTTAATGACAATGGGTTTGGCAGAGGTATACGCCTGCTGAGTGTTTTCTAGTTCAATTCATGCAGAAAACAACTTGCTTGCTTTTTTCCTAATTGTCTGTTTTTTTCTTTCCAGGTGAGTTCAGTGGATGGACTTGAGAACAGGACTGTTTTTCTAATTCACGTTTCCCATGTCAGGTAGTAGAAAAGAAACATTTTTTTTTGTATGTTCATGTTGGACATTTTAATATCGAACTCTATCCCCAAAGAGGGAATTTTTAATTTCTTTTTTTTGTTTTTCTAGGAAAATCTAATTTGTTCAGACATATATTTAGGAACCTTATAACTTTTATCTCATAAGAATCACAATCTCAAAAACTTAAAACAAGAGATTCTGAAAAATTACAAAATTTAATTTGTGCAGTTTTATTTTTTTATTTGTAATTTTTTTTTCATATGAAAACTGTAAAAAAATATATCAAGCAAAAGTATTTCCTAACGAATATTTTTTTGAAAAATTGTCATTTTTATTTGGGTAATAGCATCAATAGTGAATTGGAATCAAACTTTATTTGCTGAACTAATTTAGAATTTGTTTAATTTCTCTCTTTAAACTCAAGTTAAAAATTCATTTTTCACTGTGCAGTTTTGGTGAAACACTAAGCTATAAAAAGCTTGGAGATTCCATGTTAAAAAATTATGCTAGAAAGTCTCACAAAACTTGAAAATATATATATGCCTTTTAAATATTTGAGGCCTATGCATATTTGGTAACCTTAAGTGGTAGCTTATTTAGCTTATGCCTACACCCAACACTGATTAAGATTTATTTATAATTTTTTGTCACCTAAAAACTTTTCCTAGAACAAGAAAACTCAATTAGATCAAAACCAGTGGTGGCCCATCCATTAAGTGAACCTAGGCGGTCATGTAGGGTGCAAAGTTCTTAAGGAACATTCCAAACTGAAATAATAGTTGTTTCAATACAACCAGG
>VCCN01002162.1:9847219-9864202 GCA_006491835.1 Architeuthis dux | reverse complement strand
ATGCTGCCAAAAGACGTTGATCACATGACGGTTTCTACTGAGGGATCAACTAGACCTGTTTTAGATTAAGCTGAGTCTTGAGAAAATGTTTGCTAAATATGAGACGTTTACTACCCACTCATCATGAGAAAATAGCTCTGCCATTTGAGATTTTCTTTCAGAAGGAAAATATGAATCTCTAACCTTAGCTCATAAGTCAACGTTACAATTTTTCCACAGGGAAGCCATCAAATTTCTGTATGATACAACGGGTTTGATTGGCCAGCAAAGTTGTTCAAACAAACGGCTATTAAGTGAACTTCCTTAGATCAGATGACAACTTGTACTACCTCGTTAGGAACATTTCTGAAACCGTCTGACATACCTTTAGCGGCCAGAGTTTTGCAGTGAAAGAAGCAATGATTCTAAGCAGGGGCATAACTAGAGATTTGGGGGCTCAAGGGGGGCTTGGTTTCTTGAGTGGCCCCCTCCAACATTTAGTGAGATTTGTAATTGTATAATGTCAGTAGAAATGCAGCAGGCGAACTACTACTTATAAAGCTTTAGGGAGCCCCCTTCATTGGAGGCCCGAGAGCATTTTCAAATAACCGCCTCACTCCCGCTCCGCAGCTACACCTCTGATTCCAAGGTATGGCTTTACCTGCTGCCTCTGATATTTTATGCATTTATATTTTTACCAGTCATATTTGAGTTGAAACTCCCTTGCATTTAACCCAGTTCAGTTTGTATTTTCCCACTACACAGTCATTCAACACACTGAATATCTTTGACTGTCATGTGTGTAGATGACTTCGAGCAGCACAGCAAATCCTTTTTCCATAAATATCTCACATAAACCAAGTTTTACACAATGAGATAAGTCAGTAATTTCTTCCAGTTGGATAGCAAAATCTCCAACAGACAGGAGATGTGAAACCAGTTGAAATTCTAAATCTTCTATCACTAATCTGCTGAGACACCGTTATATCACTGGCAGGGACATGTTGCTCTTATCTGCTGACTTTTTATCAAGAACTGTACTCACTATATCTGCAGTAGCTGGAAGAATAAGTTTTTCACCGTAGGTATATGGCACTTTCTCTTTTGTTACGCGATAAGCAACTAGATATGATGACAGTGTCACTTTATCATTAAGAGTAGTTGATTTACTAAGAAATTTCACTGATAAATCTATTTGGTCTTTTCTTCTGTGAAAATACTCCACTGGTTTTCCAACAAGCTCTCAAGGTGCCTTTTCAATTTTGCAACAACTTCACTACAAATAACACATTCAGGCCCAGGGTCTCGTTTTTCCTTTTCATACTTAATAAAGCCATACTTCAAAAATCCATCGCTATTTTGCTGTATCCATGATTTTTCCTACTTGGCAGGGGGTTTGAAAGAGGATGCAGATGTCTCTCCCATACCCATCACATTTTTACCTGTCGGCCTGTCTGTCTGTCAGTGTATTTGTCAGTCTATCTTTCTCGGTTGAACAAGGAGGCTTTAATGATTGAAAAGCAACTCCACTCTTCCTTATAATAAAATGATCCGTTTTATCTCAGGGTTAGAGCATAAACTTAATACCACTAAAAAAGAGTCACTTCACACTCTCAAAGTTCAAATGCAATTAAATTCATGTTCGTTTCAAACACATAGATGTGTGGAACGTATTTTGTTGTACTGTACGCGTATGATTGTCTCTTGCCTACCACTTTCTCCCTCCACTCTCTCAATAAACCTCTGTTGTTTTTCAACCATGCCAAGGCTACTACTACTGTTATGATTTAATAGTTTAACAAATTAATTATTGATTTTAAAGGTAATAATAAGATTATTAGATATATTCATATTTCAAATATTAATTATTTTATTGCTACCGATATTTTTCTCACTTACACGTCATTCATTTATTTATTGTGAAACTGCAACTCAGTCAGCGGAACTATGTGACCTAGTAATGGGTCAAAACCCTCATTTCTTGAACTTCTCAAACCATCCACTAGTAACTTCCTCAGTTTCTTCTTGTTTCAACTGATTTAATTAATTAAACGCCTTTTGCTGGATCATAACTTGGGTGGGTGGCAAGTGACGCTGTGACATATATCATATACCCAAAGTAAATGTGGATCCCCAGAGACCATATGCAAAACTGTGGCTGACAAGACAAGTTCAGAAACTACTGGATCCGTGATGCCCATGATAAGAGATCTGGCAAATCTTGGGGAAGGTCTATGTCCAATGACATATGCTAAAAGGCTGATGATGTGTTTGGATGTATGATGCTCACTTGAATTTTGTATGGCAACTTTTGACATTATGATTCATTATGTTTTATAAAGTTGACAGTGAAAATCCAACTGATTCCGCAACAACACTTTTCTTTTCTCCTCCTCCTTCTGCTCTTTTTATTATCTTCAGTTAGCTATCTAATTGCTTTACACTTACATAACAAGAGTATTGAATTATACTTTTTTTATATACTGTACTTTAAAAACTACAAAACTCCTGCACAAGTGGTATGATGTAGCACGAACAAACACCCACGAATGCAAAGGCAAACCACGTCTGACTGTCTGACTTACTGCTTTTTTTTGTGCACGTCAATAAAGTAACAAGATGGTTCCTTGTAAAGAGGTTCCAATTTAAGCTGGAAATTCTGGGGATGGACAATCAATGAAAATTGTTTTGTGATTCAAGTTTCTGCCATATTAAGCTTCGTTAAAACAAAGTTTTATTTACAGAGGAAACATGAAACGAGGCATTCGTGTATATATATTTAAACAGATGTAAAGCAAGTTATGCAGAAATCCAACAATGCATCTTTGCTTTTATAAAAGGAACAAGATACAGAGGAAGCCGTTAATTGTGGTCACTTTAAAACAGGGCCTTTTAGATAACAATAAGCAGCTGATATCATTAAGCAGAGGATATACAGGGGAAGCCACTTATTTTAAATAAAGTGTTTGTGACTGACTGATTTTGATAACAATACAAATCTGAAAACACTATCCATGATTATAAAAAGCGGCTTCTTCATAACACAATATAAATCATGAATTTGAATATCACAAAAAAATTATTTTCTCTTTTAGATAATGGTGTATTCATATAAGCTTGATGAAAAAATGCTGTTATCTTTAATTTTCATGCACTTTATAAAAGACTATATTTCTTCGCATTTATATTTCTCTTCATCTGCCTTGCAGTTCTCTGCATGTCACAATGATACACATTTTATGATGCACAGGCTGGTAAAGAGGTGACCCAAGTTGTCTGAGGCTAACCACTAGTTAATCTAAGTATATTCATTCTTTGTAAAACATTAGAGGTGAACCGTATTTATTATCATTAAAACATATTTTGGTATCAATAGAATTTAATTAATCACAGCTACCCACAACAGACCGGTTCAAACACTGTTGCTGGTTTTAGGTTATTCATGTGTTATGACATTTATATGTATCTATGTATCTGACTTGACATTTTGCATACACACCTCTCAATGAGTAGTGAAAGCGGTTCTCTTGTTTTTGGGAAATTCCCCAAAATAAGTTTTTAGTGGGAGGGGGGGGTTCAATTTACAATGTAAGTTTATGCCAAATTAATCACTTAGTTTGTGACACTTGTTTTTTTAAAATTTGTATTTTTTAGGGATCACAGCCCACAAAAGACAAGATAAGTAACTTATTCATTGATCACCCCCTTTTCCAAAATTGTTAATTGATCCCCCTCAACAACCTAAAGACGTTGGTCACATGGCAGTTTCTATTGAGTGACTAACCAAACCTGTTTATATTCTTAAATCATGAATTTATGGTTCAAATGATACTGGCATTATTTTCATCAAGGTAACTTAATTTTACCATCACCACTGCTTAATTTATAGGGTAAAAAGCAGCATATACGGGTGGTGGTGATTCATAATTTCCCTTGGAATGGTAGTCTGGATTAGTTTATGGAGGACAGATAAATCTTTGAAAAAAATATATCCCAGCACAAGAAAATTTTAACATCCCTTTTTTTTACCAATGATAAAATACAAATAGTCGATTTAAACACCTTTTTGATACACCCAGACTCTATAAAAATCTAGAATTCCAGCCAAAATACTTCAGCAATCGATTAAAATCTGACTACTCGATTTTAACCCATCTTCTAAATCACCAAGAAAAAATGCTGAGCAAATTTCGTTTTCAACAATACACTTCTAGTTCAGTCTACTTCTTTCTGAAATGCAAAAATGCTCAGAACACAAGAATAAACTATGAAAACGAAAACTACTTTTAGTTTCAGTGTTAAATATTAAAATTTTAAAATTCATAAAATTCTAATGAACATAGTTCCACCTTGTGTATTGGAATACAATTTCTCTTTTCAAATGTGAATTCTTGCATGAATTTCCATTAACAGTAATTTCATCCAAAGTTGGTTTATTACTTTTCTCACAGTATGAACTTAAATGAACTTAAATGTACATACGAATATATTAACTTCAAACACCCATATTTACTCACTATTAAAATGAATCTACACTCTCCTATCATTCATCATCTTGTCGCTTTAATAACTCAGCCAGGGGTCAAAGGGCTCGGGGGAGTTGTAGCACCCCATCCCATGGCTCGTAAAGACATTCATACTTACAAATCATGCTATATGCATAAAATAAGTGGAAAGCTCATAACCTAACTTTTCATTTTTTCTAATTTCAATGTCAATAGTTAATTTGTTGAAAATAAATTTCTTTTTTCAATGTTTTGACAAGGTACTGGCAACATGGGCAGTTGCTCAGGCGCCAAGGGCAGGGGGTACCAGTCATTTGTCGGAGACAGTAGGACTTTCCAAATAAAATGGGAAAATCAATAAATTAAACGCAATAAAAACAATCAAAACAAGAAAATTCCCTGATGTGAATTCAGAGTTTTGGGGAATATGAAGTAACACTATACTTCGTAGGGTGCCGAAGTTCAGCTTGTGTTGGGCGCAACAAACCCTTGGACTAGTCCTGATAAAGCCTTATTTATTTTGTCAACCGGTTTTAGAACTTTTCCAATATTTAAAAATGTAAATGTTGTTATACGTGCTGGGGATGCCTGTCATGTGTCTGAGACAGTAGAACTCTCCAAACACAAAATGGGAAAATGAATAATTTAAACAGAATAAAAACTGTCAAGAAAATTTCCTGAAGTCAGATATTTCCTGAATACAAAATAATACCATACTTCGAAGGGTGCCAAAGTTTAGCTTGTTCGGGCGCAAGAAACCTTTATTTATTTTGTTCACAGATCTTTTCACCAAACATTTCCGAATATTTAAAAATGTAAATATTGGTATATGGGAGAGTGGGGCACGTTGGTTCACTTTTTAAAAACCTTTTACTGTCAGGTAACTAAGTCCCAGATTCTTACACAGGGTGGCAGTATTACACGTTGCTTAATGTTAGACAGTATCAAGTCCTTCCCAAATAGTGTTGTGGAATGGGAAATTAAGATTAAAAAATGTTTGTCAAAAAGGTCCAATGTGTGCCACGCGTGGGGCACATTGGACCATCATGTGGAGCACATTGGACCAGTGACAAAAAAGTGACAGAAAAACACAAATTCAGGTTCTAAAACCTTTAAAATATATTTCAACTTGACAACTGGAATCTACAGAAGCTAACCAGTTTCAATTAGATTTTTTTAAGTTTGTCAAAAGGACCAATGTGCCGCACCGTGGGGCACATTGGACAAACAAAGTGAAAGAAAAAACAAATTCTGGTTCTGAAACATTTAAAATATATTTCAACTTGACAACAATTGGAATTTACATTAGCTAACTAGTTTCAATTAGTATTTTATTGACTATAAAGTTCTTGTACAGTCTGGTATGAGTTGGTTATCATGCTTTCATACAAAGTAGGACCTACTTAGAATTACTCATTTAACCTGCTGACAGTTGAAGGAAATTGACTTTTCATGTTTGGTACCTCCAGCAGAGATGGGTGGGGGCAGGCACAAGACAACATTCTCTTTGTTAATGTTAGAAATGTCGATATTAAGGGGGTTGACAAATTTACTGCAGATTTTTCTGGATTGCCTTAAATAGCTAACAACAATTTCCTTATCATCCATGTCAATTACTTGAGCTACATAGAGTGAAATTGTTTGGCAGAGTTATCAACAACCAATTTCACCAATATAGTCTCCAAAATCTGGCACTCTAGTTCATCGAAATCGGAGTGTAGATATATATCTACAATATTTTCAGCGTCAGAGCTGTCATCCCCTTGAAAGCTGTCTTCGTCTTCCAGCACACTGTCATCAGCATAGGTGATATCTTGCACTATATTCTTAGATACCTTCATTTTTAGGTCTAGGTTATTCATGTGTGAACACATTTATATATATATATCTATCTATCTATCTGGACTTTCCACAGCCATAACTGTTCTTAGTAGAAACTTGAATTTTTGCACACAAACTCCCCTCAATGAGTAGGGAAAATGTTTTTGTTTTTTTCTAAAAATACCCCCCCTAAATAGGTTTTTAGAGGGGGTTCGATTTTATGCATCTGGGCTTCGCCCAGCCCTAACCGTTCATAGTAGAAACTTGATATTTTGTACACACACTCCTCTCAATGAGTAGGGAAAATATTTTGTTTTTATTTTGTGAAAATTACCCTCTAAAATAAGGTTTTAGTGGGGGGTTCATTTAGTGTAAGCTCATGCTAAATTGGTCACTAGTTTGTGCCCGTTTGTTTTTAGTGATCACAACTCAACTTTTAATTGATCACCACATGCATAGATAGATAAAATCGAACCCCCTCTAAAAACCTATTTAGGGGGGGGGTATTTTCAGAAAAAAAAACAAACATTTTCCCTATTTATTGAGGGGAGTTTGTGTGCAAAAATTCAATATATGGCGGTGATTCAAAATTTCCATTGGAATGCTAGTCCTCTTCTTGTTTGACTTTTCGAGTGACAGCTCAAGCAAACGTTGCTTCTCGGGTGTGTTAGTATCTTTGCTGTTCCCAGTTTATGCTTTCTACCAAGTTTTAACATATAGTTCCTATATATCAAATTCTTTCAATGACAACTATAGTAGCCTCAGATGGCTGAATATAGATTAGCTTTACAAAGAAAATTCCATGGTGCAGGTTGGCCCACCTAACCAAAGTGGTCCAACATACCCCAAGCCATATGGTCCAACATGTCTCGCAGCAACATTCCAGCTTCCCATGCAAATACACATGGAAAACAATGTGTAAACACAATAAAGTAACAGCCAACTGTGCACAACTTATGACAGTTTAAGACATTATAAGTAGATAGTTTAGATTCTCAGTACTTATAAGTGAACATTACAAATGTTACTTTTGACACCTCAAATCACAAAACTTACTGTGGAGAACTTGTAGCTTCCTCAAGGCTGATGAAAAAATTTGTCAAAGAGCTTGCCAAGAGAGGTTTCTTCAGAAGAGAGCTGCAAACTATTGCTGCTGAGGTACCAAAGGAATTACAGGTGGTCCAATGTACCCACAGGTCCAATGTGCCCCACTATCCCCTATGTAAAGTTTTAGTATATATTCTTCCCAAAAGATCTAACTAGTTAAGTCATTGTTTATTGGGATGGGAGAAATATGCAAAGTGTCTATAGGTACAGAGGTTGATACTTACGAACAAGCATACAGTATCGCCCATAAGTAAGTACACCCCTACCACTATTTTATAGAAATTTAATTTTCTTCTGAATCAAGCATAGAAGGATTTTATTATTTCTAGTGGAACATTATGTAATCAAAATGGATATTATTAGGTATTATTTATGACCAAACCCATACAGCATTGAAACTCTGTTGCCAAAATTATGAATATGTTGCCATCCAATGATGAGTACACAACTACAAAAAAATATTTTTGGCAACAGAGTTTCAATGCTGTAGAGTTTGGTCATAAATAATACCTGATAATATCCGTTTTGACTGTGTAATGTTCCACCAGAAATAATAAAATCCTGCTATCTTTGGTTTAGAAGAGAATTAACTTTCTATTAAAAAGTAGGCGATACTGCATAATATAGAGAAATTTAAGAAGATGAAGACATTTTGATTTCTTCATTACACCAGATTTTTCAAAATCATAAATCACATAATAAATAAAAGAAATTATCTCACCACTTAAATTTGACTAGTTTTTACCTTCATCCTAATTTTAGTCATTAATTAATTATTAACTTATTAATTTGGGCCACTGTTTCTATGGCAATGAATAACAGTGCAATCAGAAATAAAGAAGTAAAATTTAAGTTGTGTGTTACAATACTTCATCCAATAATAATGAAAGATGATTTAAGAAATTATCTGTTCAGCATATTTTAGCCTATACATAAACACATTCAAACAAATACAAATTAACATTTGCATTTCTATCTTCTAAATTCAATATTATTTTAAACGTTTGAAGTCAAAATAAATTCAGTGTAATATAGACTCAGAGATGGTGCGTGAGACCTGCAGCCCCTCCAACTGCGGAGATGCCGGAGCTCTGGGGGGCACAACTGAACCTACCATTTAAACCTTTTACTGAGGGGCCAAATTTAACAATTTGCAGGGGGCCCAGTCGAATACTGACACTAGCAACAATTATTTGATTATTTATTTAGAGGCATTTTGACAATAAAAGGAAATGAACGTCATTTTCGAAGCATTTAAGAAACAACAGTTTTCAATGGATGTAATCAAAAAGTGATTACTGGCTCATTTATTTATTATTTTTGGGTAATGTGGGACAGGTTGGACCATGGACAATCAAAGTAAATAGGCGTCATTTTTGAAGCTCTTGGAAACAAGGTTTTTTCACGGATGTCATCAAAATGGGATTATTTGTTTATTTATCTATTATTTTTTGGGGTCTGACAATCAAAGTAAACAGACGTCATTTTCGGAACTCTGTGAAAACAATGTAATAAAAAAAAGCTAACAAGATTTTAAAGTCAATATAACAGATCCATCAGCTCCAATCGTCTTGGTTTCCTTGCCATTAGAGCCAATTGGTTGATTTGTAAATTATTGTGTGCCTCTTGGAGTGCAACAACAAGTACACATCAGAGCACAGTCACCATCATTCTGTATCATCATCATCAGCCTTTTAGCATCCGTCATTGGACATAAACCTTCCACAAGATTTGCCAGACCTTTCTACCATGGGCATCATGGAGCCAATATTTTCTGAACTTGTCTAGTTCGTCATGCCATCTTATTTTTTTGCCGGCCACAGTTTCGCATATGATCCTAGGATATCCACGTTGTAAGTTGTGATATCAAGTGGCTGTCTGACTTTCTTGCAACATGACCAGCCCATTGCCATTTAAGTTTTCTAATGGTTTTTATGATATCTCACACTGTTTGTTTTGATGGACAGCTATGGTAATAACAAAAATATAATCAGTAGCACTGTAACTGCAGTCAGCATATTTCACATATATAAAATCTTCAGTAATCCTGACTTTTGTATAATATACCATATTCTTTGTGTTTAATTATACCAAAAAGTTCTTTAATTTTGCTTGTATACAAATTAAAAATTAGTTTGCTTAATTCTTCAAAATTTTTTTCAACATCTCAAAGATTTGAATCTAATGTAATGTATAAAAAGATTTTTAAAAAGCGAAAAAAACAGGGCTGGTTAGACACTTAATAGAAACAGTCATGTAACCAACATCATTTGGCAGCATGCCATGTGTAATCAGTTAAAGAATTGGAAAAAGGGGTGATCAATGAATAAGTTACTTCACACGCGTTTTGTTGGGCAGTAATCACTAAAAAAGTCTGAATTTTTAAAAACAAAAGTGAATGTTACCGGGCACAAACTAAGGGATCAATTTAGCAGAAACTTACATTGCTCCCCCCCCCCAAAAAAAACAAAACCTAGTGCGATTTTAAAAAACACTACAAAAACGTTTTTTCTAGGCATAATAAGGAGTAAATATTTAAATGTTGAGCCCTCTAGCTCCATTGATACATACATAGCCAGTCAGCCAGAATTACTTAAAAACTGAAGAAACCTATGTTGACAGTTTTGGTGACAGTTTTGGTTGACGGTTTCTAATAAAACAATTTTTGCCCTTTGGAATAATTATTTTATAAAACTTCTGAGTTACCTAGCAACAAGAAAATCATCAAGCAACCCAAATTCCATTCTGAAGAGACCAATCAGAAGGCTTTGTGGATTCCTGACAGATTCTGCTAATGAAAGCAGTTTTGTTTTGCTAATCACTTTATATTAATAGACTTCATTAATTCGGATTACATGGCGAAGAAAATATGTCCGTGTTGTCAAGTAAAGAAATGAAATAAATGTCATTAAAATCAGACATAATTGTTTTGAATTAGAAAAATGATATATAAACAGCAGATCTTATAGTAGGTTGTAACGCATGAAATGTTGTTTTTATGTCATAGAGAATAAGGTTAAAAGTGAAAGATTTACTAATGTAATTGCATTTTTTTTTTTGGTAAATTCAATGTAAATAGAGATATAATATTAATCACTGGATAATGTGCAAACTATATGGTGCACCACAGACTGCACACTGGTATGAACACCACCCCAAACTGGTAACTGAAACATGAGATGCAACAATATTATGGGACTTCTCAATACACAGATCATACAATAAAGGCTAACTGCCCAGACATAATAATTAAAGACAGAAAGAAGAAAAATTGCCTATTAATAGATATGACCATCCCATCAGACAGGAACACATCTGTAAAAGAATTTGAAAAACTGTCTAAGTACAAAGATCTGGAAATTTAAGTGAGAAAATTATGGCAACTCAAAACTCAGACAATACCCATTGTTATAGGAGACCCTGGGGTCATTAAAAAGGGAGTTGATAAATATTTAGGTAGAATACCAGGAAACCAAAACATCTACGAAATACAGAAAATAGTTCTCACAGACACCACTCATATCCTTTGTAAAACACTGTCCATGTAAAATTTATTTTTTTGTGATTTGTGATGTGATGATTCTTGTATGTGGAACCTGAGAACTGTATAATCTGACAGTGCCTACTAAGTCATAACATTGTTGCCTGCCCTAGGTTTCTGGTTGAAACTCGGTTGACAATGGATGAAACCAGACACCAAAATAAAATAATAATAATATATGCATTTATTGAAATTGCCCTTTCTTGGTAACCTCGATACTTAAGTCCCCACAGGACAAAAGCACTTGAAAACATGTGCAATCAATTGCAGTAAAAAATATAAGGCCTATTAAAGAAGAGTAAGAAGAAAGTGCAACTTGTCAATAAAGTTTGTTTACAAAACACACGGAAGGAGCTACAGAAGTGTATTTATTTACTGAGTTCATATAATTATGAAAAGTCTTGAAACAAGAAAGTTTTTATTTGTAATTATTGGAGGTTTTTAAAGCTCTTAACAGCAATGGTGTCTACCCACGAAGCTAGAATAATTTTCAAGTACGATTTTAAATTAGGACATTATGTTGCTCAAGCTTCTGATAACATCAACAAAGCATTTTGAGTGATACTGCTCAAGCTGCTGATAACAGAGAATTTGGAGTGAACACTACTACAGTGAAAACTGTTCAGCGTTGGTTCAATCGGTTTAGGTCTGGAAATACGGATACCAATAATAAACCTTGACAGAGACCCAAACCTGTTCCTAATAATGAACGATTATCGACAGCAATGGCCAACGACCCACGAATAACAGTTTTAACATTTTCTGGAGACTGTAGGACTTCAACAGCCTATTGAGTTATCGAAAGGCAACAGAAGAGGTTAAAAGTCGAAAAAATGTGTCTAACATGAACTGAATGAAATGTTCCATGACAATTCCAGGCCCGACACCTCTCAGCTAACTGTGTCTAAGCTTACGGAATTTGGATATGAAGTCTTGCAGCATCCTCATATTCATCTGACATTTCTCCTACAGATTATCATCTTTCAAGCATTTTGAACTTCATATCCATAATAAAAGGTTTAATAATAGGGAAGCCATGATTCATGCTTTTACTGAATTTGTGATCATTAAACCTAAAGAATTTGATAGATATGGCATATTATCATCAGAGGATTGTTTGAAAAGGTTATTTCTATAACTGGGTCATATTTTGATTAAATATTTACCGTTCTGTATTGTTTATATCATCCTTCATCTCACTATTAAAAAAAAACGACATTTCATATTTAAGAAACTAATAATATACTTTGATCACTTGGGACCAGGAAATTTATTTTACTCTTTCTGCCCCTGGCAAAGTGAAAATGTCATTTTTTATGTTGAAGTTTACTATCAGTGTCAATATATGATTTCATATCGGTGAAATATCAGTCAGCTGTCAGGACAAGCATTGATTTCATTGCCTCTATGACCAGCCTACAAATTATCTTGAATCACTATCTGAAAATTAAATTGCACTATTTTCAGTAGAGCCTACGTAGTTACAGGACCTATCAATGTTTGATGTCATATCAGTGAAATATCTTATCAGCTGTTCCAGTGCAAAGAAATATCGTGTGAGATATCTTGTCGGCCTCATCTGCTGAAGGCACTATACATCTTTTCATTGCAAAATGGTACATAATTAATTTCTCTGTCATTTGCTTGTATCAACCGATGAATATTGGATGTTTTTCATATCTGAAGCTAAGAGTTTCTCTTAGACCTTTCCACTATGCATGGACTTTACGAGGAAATAATAGTCTGGTATTAAATCTCAGACTGCCTATGGAAGAGAAGAGACGTTACCATTTCAACAAATAGAATAGGCTAGTGCACAGTGATCTGCTTCACTTTGTCTTATGGTTGTGAAATAATATTGATGCCTTTGATGCACCTGATTCTGCGGAATAAAAGGGCAGGACAAGGTGCCAGACATAAAAGTTAGGCAGCACTTTTTTGGAAAACCTTTTTTTTTCATTCAGTGTATTTGTCATCAAAAGAAGATTTGAATAGTTTGGGTATATTCTAGGGATGTCATCTGAGGGGCTTCCTTACATGACTCTTACAAGCCAACCAAAGCCATCATGAAGTAGACTGCGAGGAGCCCCTGTGATGACTTGGAAGAAGAAGTGCCACAAGGACTGTTGTTCCCTTGCTGTTGCTGGCAGCAGAGCTTTGCCTGGTTGGTGTGCAAAAGGAAATGACCCATTTGATTGGTTGACAACTATGAAAGATCTAACTGTCAACAAGGCCCACTGGAAACAGAGAATCAGGAATGGACAGGACAGTTGACAGCAATTACCAGCAATGGCCAAACTGGTGATGATGACGATGATATCTTGATTTATACTTGAGTATATAGAGTAACAAATTCATGAAGTAATGTTTTTCTATAATTATGTGAGATTTTTTGATAAGCAAATATCAAGGAAAAAGGATTTTACACAGCTTTTATAAAGTGAGAGAAGCAGGGCCGGCCCGTCGATTAGCCACCAAGGTCACAAAGATCCTAGGGGTGCACTGCAAATTGAAAAAAATAATTGTTTGAATACAACCAGGGTTGCAAATTTTAAGTCTTGCTTGGAGTGCATGAAATCCTTGCACTGGCCCGGAAGAGGAGAAAGAATTTTATGAGAGTTTGTTTGACTTCTTTTACAGAATTGCATTGGTTTATTTAAATCCTGTTAAGAGATGAAAAAAGTAGGATAACTTGAACACCTTCATTTTTAGAAATAATTTGTTCCACATGAAATCAAATAAAAAGCACTCAGAGAGCGCATACCTCTGCCAACACCATTGTCAGGGGAAGTAATTGTGGATGGATCAGACCCACAATTTACCCATTCCTTCCGTGGCCTATTGCCCACCTTTCCACAAATTTTCATAGAAATTCATTGAGAACTTTTAGAGATATTGTGTGGACAGACATGAACTTTTGGAGATATTATGTGGTGTGGGCATATAACTATGACAGAAGGGAGGTAATTGTGCATGGATCTGCCCCAAAATTAGACTATTGTCCATCCTTCCATTGAGAACTTTTGGAGATATCATGTGGACAGACATAAAATTTTGATAATATTATATAGTGTGGGAGATTAACTGAGCATGGATCCTCCCAAAAATGTAATCACATTTTCAGTTGTCCAACCTTTCACAAAATTTCATAGAAATTCATTGAGAACTTTTGTGGACATCATGTGGACAGGCATGAGCGCATATATAAATGTATATAGAAAACTGGAAAAATATCTCTTGATCAAAAATAGATTCCTGGATCCGCCCCAAAATGTAACTACTTCTTCCTTGTCTCATTGTCCATCCATCCACAAAATTTAATTGAAATCAATTGAGTATTTTCGGAAGATATCGAACACAACCGAATACATACACCTCTCCTACTTCATTGGCAGAGGTAAAACGAGAGAATAAAATCATCCTTTGAAGAAGGAAAAGAGAAAAATCATTTGAAATCAATAAAATGAAAGACTTGATTAAGTTTTTCCTCAAATCTTCATCCTAAGCCATTTGTTTCTCATCAACAACATCATTAACTTGCAATAAACAATTCCATCAATTTTTTCTTCTTCCCAAATTGAAACTGCTATTTGAAAATATAATCAACGCATGAAAAACTGAAAATTATTAATATCCTCGAAATATCATTTCTCAAACAACTAAGCATGGGAATAACTATAAGCATTTATTTCCTCATTTCTTTTCTTATCAAAACATTTTCTAAATCCGATTGCTGATTGTAAATGAGAAATTTAAGTTTCAAGCAAAACTCATTAGAGTATTTCGGGATTGAAAAATAAATTGCAAGAATGTTTAATCTTTCTTTCCTGTACTTGGTGGTTAAGCTCGCTTCGTGGAATTCTCGCACTCGTATAACTTTGAAGCCATATCTTTAAAGACGACAGGCCTTTTAATGTTTGATGCTTGATTTGAAATAAAACGAAAGCAAATTTATTTTTTCTTTAAATAAATGTGAGCCCGTACAAAGTCAATCAGAATAATTAAAAATCTATCTGAAAATCCAACACACGGGCAGGATTCTCAGCTGGATGTCTATATTAAACGGTCTAACAAAAAGATAAAGATTCAGTTTAGCTAACCTGACGGACACAAAGTAAGGGTCAAGTTTAGCATTATACTTACATTGCAAATCGAATGCCTCGCTAAAACGTTTGGGAATTGTCAAAAACTAATAAAAATATAATCCGGGTCCCATTAGTAACCACAGAAGATTTGGTGGCCATAGCTCTAGCCATCCTTGAGTTATGCAATGACAAACAGATGGACAGACATTTGGTGAAATATAGTAAGATAAAGATGGAAAAAAAGCTTACATACATGCATAACAAAATATCAACTTCATAAAAGCATTCTTTTAATGGAAATATCACTTAATTGTAGAACTTTTAAATTTCAGTTTGTAACTAATGATAAATATACTAAAAAGGAATTTGTTGTTCTGAGTTATACAAGGTTTGTCCGAAAAGTATCCAGCCATTTAATATTAACAAAAAAAGAGCCTAACTAGGGTGATGGTGCCTCAGTTCCCTTTAATGTACTCCCCTTGGGACCTCACACACACATCCCAGCATCCCTTCCACCTTTCAAAACGGTCTGCAATGTCCTCTTTCAGAATTGCCATCAGATAAATACGTGAAAAGAATGTCAGGTATCAAAAACAAAAAAGTGACAGCATTTTTCACTTACATTTGAGCTGTAGCTTTTTAGCACTTGAATTGTCAACAGACTAATATAAAGTAAAAAAAAAAATGATCAAAGATTTTACCACAGAACCAATCAATGACAAATTTATTAAGAATAAAACAGAAGGCATCTTAGTTATATTAAATGAAAAACGAAATAATAGATTTTTGTTTTTACGGTTATATTATGATTACTTGGGATTATTCGGGTTAATTAAAAAAACATTTTTCTTTAAATATTTTTAAAAATGTAATTGTACTTTACATGAGAAGGGGTGGGGAGTCCAGGCCACCTCAAAACACCCCTTCCCCTCGGATCTGCACCTGAATTGGAAGCAACAGACTCATTCTTGAGTTCTGTTTCCTGGAAAAGTAACATTTGTGCATCAATTCAGCCTAATGATCAATGGGAAACATGGCTTGTGTTACAAGACAGATGAGGCTAACAAAGGTCAGAGATACAAGGGTCAAAGTTGAATTTGAATCTGGAGTTGATCAATTAGGTACAGGCTCATGGAATGCAATATTGCTTCCTGAAATAGAAGCAAAGAAACGTTTGCAAAAAAATAAGTATTTTAATATTATTTTTTTAATTTATACAGCATTGCCTATAAATAAGTACACGCCTACCACTTCTAGTGGAAAATTACATAATCAAAACAGATATTATCAGGTATTATTTATGACCAAACTCTACAGCATTGAAACTCTGCTGCCAAAAGTATGAATATGTTGCGGTCCCAAAATGAGTACAGCCGTACGAAAAAATATTTAAGGGGGAAATTTTCAAAAACAGAAAAACTGAAAAGGAGTAAATGTTTAAATTTTCAGCCCTCTAGCTCCATTGGTGCGGCCTGTATGCATCATACTTACATACATAGATAGATAGATAGCAGCCAGCTATCCAGCCAGCCAAATCAACTTAAAAACTAAAGAAACCTATGTTGACAGCCTTGGTGAAAGTTTTGGTTAATGGTTTCTAATTTTAATCAAGCATACTGTTAGATACCTTTCCAACAGCAAACCTGAAGGGACGTTGATGAATTTACTGTAAAGACCAAGTAAACATGACCTTCCAAACAAAGAGATATTATGATCTACAGTACAATACTTTAATTAATAAACAATTCCCTGATGTTGGTGAGTTTGTGAACATTCACCTTTCACATATATATAGGATATGGGCTATCCGACATTATGATGATAGGAGAAGACAATGTGGAGACAACAGTGCGATCCTTTTGCGGCGACACCGTTTCAATTGAGCCTACCTGCTCATTCAAAACAGGGTGTCGACGCAGAAGGACTGCACCGTTTTCTCCAGATA
>VCCN01002162.1:9807463-9822871 GCA_006491835.1 Architeuthis dux | reverse complement strand
ATATATGTGTGTGTGTGTGCAAAGTTTTGATATGTAACTACCAAGTACAGTAGGCTGAGATGGATGCCTTACTCAAAAATTACCAGGAAAAATCAGAAGCATAGAATGCCTTGAAGTATCCCTGCGGTTTTATTCTTAGGTAGCCTTCTCTACATCTTCAACAGACCTGCAGTCAAGACAGTGGTATGAATACTGAGTTTATACAAAAGATTAGTTTCTTTTTGTGGTTGCTTTATAGCAGAGGTGGTGCGTGTGACCTGCAGACCCCACAACTGGGGGAGCTCTGGTGAGGCAATATATCTGAGGAACCCTGAAAAAACTAAAAGTAATCTAAAAGATAATATAAAAAAACAACATTACAGGAGGGGAGTGGGGTGCAGTCGGACATAGCGCCGCCACTGTTTATAGTAATAGTTGGTTGTTAACTGACAGATTTATACAGATTAGAACTTTGAACAGCAATCAATGGTAATGGTTTATTGTAGTGGTTCTTGACTTTTTTTGCCCACGCATTTGTTACGATATTTCAAAATGTCATTATCCCCTTGCAAGATTGTCTGACTCAAAAGGTGCATTCCAAATAATACGCATATAATATTGAAAATATTTTATTTTTCTATATTTGCATCTATATTTACTAAAGTAATGTAACTATATTAGCAGTGTCAAAAGATCAATATTCCATTAGTTTGAATCTGCCAATCTGAACTCCCAATTCACCCCTGAAACCCTAAAATTCTCTCCAGGGGAAATTCCCCCCAGGTTGAGAACATCTGGTTTATTGGTGGACGAAACCTAGGTTTGTTAACATAGTAATAATAAGGTTTATTAATGCTGCCAAAAGAACTTTTACAAAGATATAAGGTCCATGGTTAGTAGCTGGTATCTGATTAAATTTTCTACAATAAAAACCTGATGAGCAAACTCCCTGTAAGTTCATTACAGTTGTCCAAATGGATAGTTAATTGAGGTTAAAAAGATGACTGGTATGCGAGTTGATAACTTGTTGATGAGGATAACAAGAAACAATTTGAGCTGTAATCTTGCCCTTTATGCCGGTTGATGAGATCAAGAAACAGTTTAGGCGAAGTGAATGGCTGTAAAATAAAATTTATTTCAAAGATTTTTTTTTAGATAAAGCACAAATTTTGTTGGAGCCTGTTTTTCTCTATTCAAATACTGAACTGAGGTGAAATAATTTGCAGAGGATGAAAAATGTCTGATGAAAAGTAGCAGAAAATTCTACTGCATTCTTCATAAGCAAATCAGAAAAAATGCATCATGATGGCAAGTGGAAACATGAATACTGCAGGAATACAGAGGAGAATTATAAAGAGAGAAATCATTAAATCGAAATTAGCAGAGTGAGTTAACCAAGCAAAGATTACTTGATTCAGTATAATTTTCTTCCAATACTCATCAGACATTAATCATTTTAGAATACTAGCTGAAAACCTGCCGTACAGGTAGGATTTTCAGCTAGTTCCTGCAGAAACCTTAACTCCAGCCTTTGGTGCCGATAAGAAATCAAAACTGTTTTTTAAGGGGTATCTTAAATCACTACCTCTGTCTACAATGCACCATTTCGACTAACTAGGGTGTTAAGTAAGTATTACAAGTTATTCCCCTTAGGCAGAAGAGTTCCGCTAAGGGCGCTGTTTTACGCTCTGGTGAACAAGCAGTTATTTTATTATTGTGTTATTAGTAGATCGGAGAGGACACACATGGCTGTCATTGACCGCGGTCATTGTGAATATATGAATAAAGGATGTCTGTAAGTACATCTTCTGTTTGCATTTTTAATCTATTAATATCTGTCATTAAACCAAGCTTACATAGGGGTCACATACAGAATCAGACTTTTGATATTAGAATGATGGAAATCAGATCATTAATTATCAGGGGTGAGTGTAAGGGCAGACTCCACACTATTATTTTTTTATTTTCAAAATACAACTCATTAAAAACATGCTTTGGGGCCCCATTAGTACACACAGAAAATTTCATGGGATATGTTGCATGGTTCCTGAGTTATGCTATCACATACAGACATTTGGTGAGTTATAATATGATTAAATATATGTGCAATGAAAGGAATTTCTTTCAAACTGTAACCATAATTTAATGATGGCTGAATTATTTTGCTAAGCTAGGATTACTTGACACTCAATAATTCTGCTAAACACACATAGCATGCTCTTGGGAAATACTTATATGATTTCTATTAGAAATTTCTCTCTAAAGAAAAGAGAAAAATAAGTAGCAAAGAAAACTATGGCTGTCATAAAAGAATTCCCGTAATATTTGTTTTTGTGAATTATAAAATGATTCTTAAAGAAAAGGAACAGCAAAATTCTGATAAAGGTGACTTGTCTCCTTCAATTTTCTCTCCCAGTGATAGAGAGAAGCCTAACTAAACTTTTCAAATTTCAAAGAACATGACATAAGTCTTGTATGTTATTTAATATTTTTAACACTTCCCAAACACAAGTTTCTGCCAAGCCATTTCCAGTCAATATGAATAAATTCCATGCATGTATTCCAATGAGCTTCAGTTGAGCAGAATCCAAAAGAAGTGTTCTCAATCTTAAACATTTGTTAAGCAAAAACAAACAAGAATCCTAAATTACTTCTGTACACAAAATATTCACATTTGTCAATAAATTGTTGCAAGTTGAAAAATCATTTTATCTTTGCATTGCATAACGAACATAAAACAGATTCATCTTTATTCATCATGGTTCATATCATTCATGGCATATTCTGTTATAACTAGCATAGTACCCGTCAAAAATGATGGGATTATTTGCATATGGATACATTATACAAATATCATCATCATCAGCCGTTATAAGTCCACTGCTGAACAAAGGCCTTTCCCATCTTCTTCCATGACGAGCTAGATTGTGCTAACCTCTGCCACATCTTACCAGCAAACCTTCCTATTTCATCCCTCCATCTTGTATCTGGTTTTTTCCTACTGCATTTACTGTCACATGGGTACCAATCGGTTAGCCTTTTCCTCCATCTATTGTCATCTCTTCTTGCTAGGTGACCAGCCCATCTCCATTTATGCTGCTTAATTATTTGTATAATATCCTTCACTCCAGTCCTTCCTCAGATCCATGTTGATCTTTTTCTATCTTTTAGTTATCATTAGCACTGCTCTTTCCATGGCTCTCTGTGCTAGTCTAAGTTGGTTTTCAGCTCATTTTGTTAATTTCCATGTTTCACATATGTAGGTCATGGCTGGTATTATGCAACCATTATATACTTTAGGTTTTAAGCACATTGGCAGGGTACTCTTCAGAATATCTCTATTCATACTAGAATGCTTTGCAACCTATCATTATGTGTCATTTTATTTCACTGTCATGGTCTTTTTCTAGCTTTATTATCTCTCCTAGGTAGATGTATTCATCAACCTCTTCTAGATGTATTATAAACAAAACATTCGTACATCAAATGAAATTTACTTTGCTGCCAATTTTCTATAACACTTCATATTTTCTTTGTTTTTTTGTAATAATTTTAAAACAATATGGCAACAGAATTGGGTAAAGTATGAATTTCTTTTTTAATGTAAGAAAAACATCAGTTTTATTCATGAAAAATCAGAGATGTCTGTATTTAGTAGTATTATTTTCTGTGCTACTACTGAAAATCAGCAGCTGCAGCAGTAACAGTAGTAGTTATGATGAAGATTCAGACACAGACACAGTGGAATGCCCTTCCTCTTTTTCTGTTTGCTTTAGCGTGACAGAAACCAACAAAACAAAAAGACAAAAAAATATGATATGGGCTTTTATTATTCATAGATCCCATGAAGTCTGCTTACAGCCCCGAATCTCACAGCATTAATTCCTCATCTTTTTCCAATGATGTAAATTATGTTTTACTCGGTTTGATAAAAATAAAATTTCTTTCAATAAAAAATTTCTTTCATCTTTATTACAAAGTTTCATTCAACTGTGACCAAATTTCCTTATGTTTTTGATCATTTTCACCTTATTCTCCCCTGCATATAATTTTATACATAATTCATTTTCTGTCATGAGCAAAAAAGCATAAATTAAATCATTTCTTAAGTCGTTTATTTTATTCATTTATTGAACATCCTAAAATATATAAAGAAAACTGGGAGTGACAAAATATCAACTGAGAAAAATTATGATTATTTTTCTAGTTTATATTAAGTTAGCAAACAACAGTCCTAGAACTTAGAATTAGATTTTTTTAAATAATGTTTTTTTATTGTCTATGTTTACCACAAAAATATTTTTAAGTATAGAAAAATATAAATATCTGAGTAGATTAAGTCATTCACACATCATTCACCCATCTAGTTTCATTCACCCCAAAACAATTTTATTCACCCTTGGGTGAATCATTCACCAGTTTAACTCTGTGAACACGGGTGGCTGCTTTAGTGGCCGCTTTTTTGGAAGTCATATAAATCTGAGCAGCCACGTTAGCAGACACAGTGCATTTCGTTTACAAACATTGATATATTCCGACACCAAAGATATAGTGACCAACCATAGGCAGTGACTATGTGAGGGCTTGAGGGCTCAAAGCCACCCAGGGAAAATTGTTGAGGGGCTGAGCCTCCCCTGGTTTTAATTGACAGACAATTTAACATAGGTGCATTGTCAAACTTTGTCACTATTAATTTAATTTGTTTTTAAAATACACAAAATTATTGCATTGTTTAGCTGGTTTTTTCGTTTAATATGTTCAGAACGTATTTTACATTAAAGGTATTTAAAACAAAAATTTGTTCAGACCGTATTTTACATTGAAAATATTAAAACAAAAATTTGTTGAGAATGTATTTTACATTGAAGGTATTAAAACAAAATTTGTTCAGAACGTATTTTACATTGAAAGTATTTAAAACAAAATTTGTTCAGAACGTATTTTACATTGAAAGTATTTAAAACAAAATATGTTTAACACAAATTTAATCTATTTCGAACCTTCTTTTTTTAATATTGGGGGGAATTACAGACTTTACAGATACAAGCATGGTAACCGTTAAATGTTATTACTGATAATACGTGTTTCTATGCAATTAAATCGAATAGCTTCAATGTTTTTGATTTGAGCCCTCCCTGGGAAAACTAAAAGTTGGCGCTAATGTGACCTAATGACACAGTGCACATTAGATTTGCTATTTGTCTTCCCATGTGAGCTTTCGTGCTCCAGAACTGTGGCCCTCTGTCCGTATTCTGACTCGGGGATATTGATCAAACACAGTGCACGTTATATAGCTCCTGGTTGTCTTGTTAGGGAGTCATACATGGGACCTAACCTAACCTAACATTATACAAAATGCCCATTCATCAGAACTTAACTCGATTTATAAAAATCATTTTTATTCAGAGTTTGCTTACATAACATCCAAAAAATATTCCCAAGTGAATAAAAAAAATTAAAAATAGCATTCCAAGGGAAATTATGAATCACTGCAACCCATATATGCTGTGTTGGGGGTGATCAATTAAAAAGTTGGAAAAAGGGGTGATCAATAAGTTACTGCACTCGCTTTTAGTTGGACTGTGATCACTAAAAAAGGTCTGAATTTTCAAAAAACAAGTGGGCACAAATTAGTGTCCAATTTAGCATAAACTTACATTGCATGTAGAAACTTGAAATTTTGCACACACACTCCCATCAATGAGTAGGGAAAATGTTATTTTGTTTTTTGAAAATTCCCCAGAGGGGTGGGGGGCGCTCAAACCTATTATGGGGGGAATTTTAAAAAAAAACAAAAAAACATTTTTCATACTCATTGAGGGGAGTGTGTGTGCAAAATTTCAAGTTTCTACTATGAACAGTTAGGGCTGGGCAAAGTCTGAATACATAGATAGATGCATAGATAGATACATAGATACATATAAATGTCAGAACACATGAATAACATAAACCCAGCAATAAACCAGTGTTGTGGGTAGCAGTGATTAAAACTTCAAGCATGATTAAACAGCCTAACAGTCAATTGCTGTCCACAGGAAATAAACCATAATATCTTAGAGCAATAACATTTAAATTCTCCTCATATCTTTCTCCCTCTCCACCCAGCCATGCAATCTAATGAACAAGGGTGAGCATGGAATAGGGTGCTTATGCTTGAGTGGGAGAAAAAAAAAGACTCAGTTCACTGTAACCCCAGGCTTGTACCAGGGGAAGAATGTTTCGGGTGGCAAGGTAGATAGATACATAGATAGATATAAATGTCAGAACACAGGAATAACCTAAACCCAGCAATAAACCAGTGTTGTGGGTAGCAGTGATTAAAACTTCAAGCATGATTAAACAGCCTAACAGTCAATTGCTGTCCACAGGAAATAAACCAGGCTTGTACCAAGGGAAGAATGTTCCGGGTGGCAAGGGGTAACCAAATCAAATGCAGCTGAGGGGTTGGGGTCGCTGTAAGCCCCCAATGAGATCTAGGGGCCAGGGCTGGCGCAAGCAGAATTTGATTTAGGGGGCCCCCACTTCCTCATCACTCTTGGGGGCCTTCTGGTGGCCACGGGTCCTAAGCAGCCACTTAGTTTGCTTATGCTTCAGGCCAGCTGTGCCAAGGGCAAAGCCCCGTAAAATTGTATTATTTTGCCTTTGCATGTTATTGTAGTTAATATAGATACATTCCATAGGTAAATTATATACTTTAATTGCAGAAATATATATATCTTAGTTGTAAACATCCATGGAATTTCCACGTGTCAAACTAGTTCATTATTGTTGGATATCAAGAGTACACCGGCTATTAAAGCATGTGTATAAACAGTGTGTTGAGCTCCAATCACCTAGTGAAGTGGACAGTAATCCCTTGAGTTATGCTTTAGGTAAGCAACTAAAACTTGACTTTGTGTTGAACTTGTGAACATTCTACTTTTCGTCGAACTTGTGAACACCCAACCAATGTTAAACCAACAATTATTATTCAAAATCACTCATTTACTTCTATTCTCAATGACCTTTTCTTATTTTTACCTTTGCATTTTGATCAGCTATTGCTCCAATTATCTTCTGATTTCCAACTGTAAAAATAGTGTGCCAGTTGGCATCTGTTCCCAGTTATCAAAAGATTCTGGTATCGATTTCTTGTAAATCACATCCAATTATGTATTGATCTCTGATGAAGTTATAGGTTAGTTCAAGGATTACAGGTTTTGAACAAGAGGTATCCATCTCTGAAATAGAGACTTAACCATGCATAAATATAACAAAACATATGTTCACTGCATATTTGTTTATTTACATGAATGAGTGCTCATATACCTAAACATTCGTATGTATGTACATCTACCAGCATATATAGAGAGATAGCCTGATGGACAGTTAGTTAAGGAGGTGGATTGAGCTAAGACACAATAATGTTTCTAGATTGATAAAGCAATGCATTAGTAAAATCAATCAACCATGGGCGTTTGCTGTCACTTTTCCGGGAGGGGGGGGGGATATATCTTAGTGGCAACACTGTTACAAGCAAATAATAATACAGTTTTTTTATATGGGAACATTAAATTGGGGTTAAATGAAACAATTGTACTGCACCATTATCCTTTATTGACTATGAGGTTCCAACTTTCAAACCCTCTAATCCTAGGTGAGAAAGCCTGATCCAGGGTGAGGGGCAGGGTGTGGACGCCCATGCTATCAACACTGATTTCGATCTCTGGTGCTCTATTCAGATTCCGCTCAAGAATTCAGTTCTTTGAACTTCCTGCTTTGCCCAAGTGTGTGCATGTATATACAGGTATACATTTGTTTATTCTTGTAGATAGGGCAATAGCCACTTTGCTGTGCTTTCAGTAGCAAGTAGGTTATATGGGATTGAGTTGCTAGCCCCATGCCTAACACTCCTCTTTCACCTGGGCTTGGGACCAGCTGTGTCAACCTTCTCTTAGATGGACTGCCTTGCTATTTACCTATAGCTGGGGTAAGAAGTGGATTCTTATCTTTCCCAAGTGCATTAGTGCAAAGTGACCATAAACAGCCTTGGCCAAAACTTGAAACTCAGTCTGCTGATTTCGCTTCCCATGACAGTAACTGTTATGCCACTCTGCATCTCCATTATATATATAAGTGATCCACAAAAGTTCATGAAATATGAACACCACGTTTGAAACAAATGTAGTACAGACTTTTGCCACTACCCATTGTGAGCTGTACCCTTTGTGAACTTAGTTTCCTGATTCCTTTTCCTGTGATGTAACCATTAGGCCAACTCTACATTCATCTATGGTAGTCCTTCTTTTCATGGTCAAATTAATCAAACTTGTCAAACATGATTCAAAATATATATCATTTTGATATAATATAGCATGCCTATAAGATCTATATACATATAAGATACACATATTTTACAAAGGTATTTTGTGGATAAAAATAATTTTAGGAATTTTTCATCAAATATTTATTCATCTTTAACTTGTTATACTTGAGCTCCCATTCGTTTTACTACAGCATTTGAAAACTAATATTTGATACTTTTCTAGGAGTTGACTAATTTACCTCAGGACAAATTGAATGATGACCAATTTACTGGCAACAGCTTGTTTAGCACCGTTTTTGTCCCCACACAAACTAAACTTAAATTCTAATAGTCTCATGTATATTTCTGCTATCTTCCCAAAATGTAGAAGATTCTCAAAAAACAAACCAACCACTGTAAAGTAAATGATTTATGAATAGTAGCATTACATGACTTGATATCATTGATGGAAAAGCGTTTTGGAGACTAGGTATACAGTAAGGTTTGGTTTTGGGACCTAGGTATATAGTAATTGTATAGAAAGTATATATACGTACGCATCTTTTCATTTTCCTTTATTAAAAACTATACCATTTCATAAAAATAATGCGCTGTAAATTAATAATGAAAGTTATAAACAATACCTAACAATCTCCAGAGAGCAGAAATGTTTACAAAATGAAATTTTTGTCAAAACCAAAATGTTTTACCTAATATTAACAAGCTTCTCTGTCAAACCTTACTGATGAATCTCGTTTGAACCCCCTTTTTTCATGAGCCCCAAAGATTGTTTTGCAAACCCTTTAGGTATATACACATGCAGGTTGGTGAGCACTATCCTATGGGCAGCTAGCAGCACCTTCTTTCTGAAAAAAAACCCAACATCTATGTCTAAGTTCCAGATCTTGACTGAGCCAAAAACATAGGAGTTATTTCACTTTTGGTTGAGTGTTATGAATATGTGACTCTCAGCAGCCTTGCCTGAGCCCTGCCCAGGCTTGCAACATTGAATCTTAATGTGAAATTATTACTTATATAAAAACTTTGCTATCCTCATAGTTTTCTGGCTGAACCTTGCCCAGGCTGGTACAAAATGCTGGCGCCACCACTGGTGTAACTATAACTCTATCATTCATGGTCATCCTTCACAACCCTATAACATTATTAATAGTTATTCCACTTTTTGGTTGAGCGTTATGAATATGTGTAACTAAAACTCTATTATTCTTGGTTATCATTCACAACCATATAACTGAACTGTGGCGATGACAGACGAGAGGAAAGTAATGAAAGATTTATTTTGTTTACATTAGCATTATTTTATTGTGTGTAATGCCACCTTCATGAATAAATCTGTTAATGCAGTCGGCTTCACATTTTCCAAGTCAAACTGGCTTTCTTATTGACTTTGTGCTAATAGCCGAAATTCCACTGGGCTGTGATATCTGTCTCTCAACTTTTCCCAGCATGAAAGTTATTTACTAAAGATAACATTCACTTTTTCCTAAAGGAATGTTTAGATGAATGATTATTCACTTGACTCACTGCTAATAGTTGACGGATAAAATATAATAGAGATTTTTCTTTATGAGAATTCGTCTAAGTAATGTTCCTGATTCTGTTCTGAAGCGTCTAAATGAAAACTTTTTTAGTGATTTGTATTTACTAAATTTATCTTAGTATGGCACAAGGCTGAATGGCACTCAGAAGATTGCATTCCATCAATCTTCGAAGCCCAGAAGGCATCCTTAGAAATTCTCCATTTGAAATCTGGATTTTTACCATGGCTTGAGTAGCACTGGGAAACACGTACTGTATATGCCATACTATAAGATGAATAATTTACAAGTGTATTTGGAGGACTACCGATCATGGCAACTCATCCAAGTCCTATAACTGTCCATATCAAACTTTTTTAGACCGATCCCTAGTCATAATACCAGCCCATTAGATGCAGCATTATAGTTGCTTACATTTTTTTAAAATCATGTCTATTTTATATACTGGCATATATGATAACTACTCCAGCCACAAGGCAGGCTACAATATATTTACTAAGCTTAATTTACTCATATTACGGCACAAGGCCAAATAGTGAAAGGAAGAATGTGTTACATCAGTCTTGCAAGTGGGAAGGGTCTGTCAGCCTGCTCAGAAAATCAGCATTCAAAATTCTGGCTTCTACATATGTTCAAATACATATCTTTAGCACCAATGGGAAATACATAACCATTTCAGCCACAAAGTAAACTACTAAATCAAACACTTTTTTAATCTCCACTACCCACAACAGACTGGTTTGAACACTGTTTCTGGGTTTAGGTTATTCATGTGTTCTGACATTTATATGTATCTATGCATCTATCTATGTATTCAGACTTTGCCCTAATCGTTCATAGAAGAAACTTGAAATATTGCACAAACACTCCCCTCAATGAGTAGGGAAAATGTTTTGTTTTTTTTGTTGAAAATTCCACCCACAAAATAGGTTTTTAGACGATGGTTCAATTCACATGTAAGTTTATGCCATATTGATCCCTTAGTTTGTGTCAAGCAGAATTCTTACTTTTTAAAAGAATTTGGACTATTTAATGATCACTGCCCAACACTACTGTTTAATTTATATAAAGAAACATATATAGTTGGCGGTGATTCATAATTTCCCTTGGAATGCTAGTTTTTCTTAAGTTTTAAGCCATCAGTTGCAGAGTAACAAGCATCAAAATTTCTTAAGACCTAAAACTTGGACTCTGTTGATCATATCATTAAAGTTACCCAAACTTTTCTTTCTGTCTGATAGAATGTTTACTGTGTGAACCAAATCAATGTTTTTCATGTGTTTGCTTTAAATTCTAATTAAAAACAGAAAAAAAATCTATAAAAACAACAAAAAAGCAACCACAAAAATGACACTATTGACTGACAGGTACATAATGCTGATTAAATCATTTTCCGCAGGGTAAAGTTTTTAATCAAAGTAACTTATTTTTTTCTTCAGGGAACATCTGGGTGTTTATTCCTATGTCTCACTAGAAATTGTTGACAAATGATTATAAAATAGTCAACATTAAAAAGCCAAAATTAAAAACAGACATCAGAATTATAGCTGAGACTTCATCATTAGTGTTATTTTCTTACACGCAAATGAAAAAATGTAAAACAAAAATGTAAGTGTTATTTTCTTACACATAAAGTCAAAGGGTAACTCAGGAGAAACAAAGAAAATAGGATTCAAAACATCGAAATGGTGCCGAAAGAACTTTAGTTAGTGACAGAAAATAGGTAAAAATAGAAATCTGTTTAATAAACAAGCACGGTTGAATTCAAAATAGCCAAAATTCAAAGTATACAGAATAAACAAGATGAAATTAATTTAAACTTTAGAAACTACAACCACACTATAAATAAGACTGACAGAGCTAAGACAACAGAGAGTATCCCACAAATACGGATTGAGTGGTCATCTCTGTAGCCTGCCTAGACACCTACTCTCACTCTCTCAGGAATGTTTCTGTAGAATTACAAATAAATAGAGTATATTCTTTTACAAGAAAATTGTCTCCGTCTCGATCCTTTGTTATGTTCCAGACTAATTCTTTACAGAGACCAACCTCCGTCTTCCCAAAGTCCGGACACATTGTATGCCCTGACACAGTCCATAATAAGGAGTGACGAAACCAACCAACTGTCATTGAACATTTATCGCCAACCAGCAAGAAGGTGATAACGTTACAGAAAGAAATACACATAATAATGTTTGACAATACTTCATCTAATAAAAATTCAACATAACATTTCTGCTACTACTAAAACTTGTGTATATAAAATATAACATCAAAGATGGTGCCAAGCGAATAGGGAAAAATGAAGAATGAGTTTATATGTTAGACTTGATCTTCTGCAACAATTAGCTGTAGTAGCTCAAGCAGTAGAGAAGCTGTCGTACATAGACAGGCTTCCCAAAGAAAAATGAATGCAAGTTTGAATCTTGCCTAGAGCTTATTCTTTATTTCCAATCCGTGCTGATTATTAACAGCCATAGACTGAGTAGTTGTGACGAAAAAGCAACTGAAATTATGATGAAAGAAATACTTGTCAAAAGTTGATAATAGTGGTAGTTTTTCTTGAGTTCATTAATTCTAAGATATATTACCAATTTTCAGTCATGATCGTAGGTCCGACAGCGACCCCCTCCAAATTTTTGAAAGGTTTTTTTACATCATTTTAGATTATTCAGGGTTCCTCAGGTATATTGCGCTTCCAGAACTCTACCCAGAAACTTTGGGAACAAGAGTGAATCTCATAGGGATCTTAGAAGATTCCATGGCAAGGGGAGTTACTTGGTGGTAACCATCTCCTCTCCAAGTAACATACGACAGGTTGTACTGGGTTACATGGTACCAGCAGCAAGGAGTAATCCCTGACCTGGCCGATTGGAAGAAGTGGAACCAATCTGCCTTTGAGGCTCCAATCCTAGTTTGGAATCAGAGTTGTCTGTCTCCTAGACTGATTGCCAACCAAGGCGAGAGAGCTACTATTTACCCATAACTGGGGGGAGACCAAGGCTAGAAATCCCAATATGCCTTGATAATTACCCATAGCTGAGAGGAGGAGTGGATTCATGCCTTCACCAAGGGCATTAGTACGAAGTGAACATGAACTGTCTAAGCCAGAATCTGAACTCGATTCGCCAATTCCATTTTCCATGATGTTAACCATTAGGCCACCCGCACCTCCAATAAGATACAGTTTCTGTAAAATTCCAGGCTAATTTGGGGGCCATGTGTTCATGATGTACATCAATTAGTGAAAAATTCTGACCGTGTACAAGGGAGTTTGGGAATAACAGGATTCCAATGCAATAAAATAGGCATGCAAAACTGAGCTACTGGGAAGGATTTTCTGTAGAAATGTAATAAAAGGAATTGTATTTCCAATATAATGATCATTGCACAGGGAAAAGGAAATTAAATCAAAAATAGACTTTTATATCAGTAGTTCACATGAAAACATTTATAATTTAAGTCTAAACCCTTTGAATTCAGGTGATTAATACTTGGTAGTGAGCAAACCCTTTTTTTATTCAGAATCTGAAAATATGAAAAAGTCTACAAATATTTGTAATACAACATTATCTATTACTTATTGGCAATTATAATGGGCTCTTCACCTAGCAAGAGGAGATTACAATAGATGGGGGGAAAAAAGACTAACCGACTGGTGCCCATGGGACAGTAAATGCAGTAGGAAAAGACCAGACACAAGATGGAGAGACGAGATAGAAAGGTTTGCCGGTAAGACCTATCTTTGACTAATCTCTGCCAAGTCTTACCGGCAAACTTTTCTATCTCGTTCCTCAATCTTGTGTCTAGTCTTTTCCTACTGTGTTTACTGTCTGTCCCATGGGCAGCAGTCGGTTAGTATTTTCCCCCATCTATTATCATCTTTTCTTGCTAGGTGGCCAGCCCATCTCTATTTGCTGCTTAATTATTTGTATAATATCCTTCACTCTAGTCTTCCCTCTGATCCATGTTGATCTTTTTCTATCTCTTAGAGTTATCCTTAGCATTGCTCTTTCCATGGCTCTCTGTGCTATTCTAAGTTGGTTTTCATCTCGTTTCGCATCCGTAAGTCATGGCTGGTATTATGCAACCGTTGTATTCTTTACACTTCAAGCACATTGGCAAGGTACTCTTCAGAATGTCTCTATTGATACCAAATGCTTTCCAACCTATCTTTATGCATTGTTTTATTTTGCAGTCATGGTCTTTCTCTAGCATTATTACCTGTCCTAGGTTTACTTCTTAGTTATGCATAAATACTTATACTCTATAAGGATTTTGGGTGCAATCTGTTACAGCATGGCAGCTATTAAACAATGTTATACCATTCTGAACTCGATGAATGGTATCAAGCCATATCAATCCCACCCAAAAAAAACCAGATGAAGTGATGACAAGTTTATATCACTTTCCAATCACCACAAATGCTAGAAAAGCTTATTTGAAAAGAAATAATTAAGTGTTTAATACCAAAAGCAACTCATCGCTGCTTTTTTTGCTTTGTTTTTATCATTACTTTTCATACAGGAAAGAATACCGAATGTATTTATATCTGTTTTATATACTACTTTAGCCACAAGGCTACAAGATATTTAGATGTATTTCGGTAGGGGGTTTTCAGATGAAGTCATTATTAAATTTGTATTAGATGGGATTTATTCATACATATATACTATTAGAAATTCACAAACAACAGGTCTGGTTAGTCACTCAATAGAAACCATCACATGACCAATGTCTTTTGGTACCACGGGGGTGATCAATTAAAAAATTGGAAAAAAGGGTGATCAATGAATAAATTACATTTCTCACCTTTTGTTAGGTGGTGATCACTAAAAAAAGTCTGAATTTTAAAAAAAACAAGCATGAATGCTGCTGGGCACAAACTAAGGGACCAATTAAGCATAAACCTAGATTGTAAATTGAACCGCCCACTAAAATCCCTATTTAGGTGGGGAATTTTCAAGAAAAACAAAGAAATTTTTCTAGGCATAAAAAAGGAGTAAATGTTTAAATTTTCAGCCCTCTAGCCCCATTGGTGCGGCCTGTATGCGTGATAGCCATCCAGACCAACTTGAAAACTGAAGAAACCTATGTTGACAGTTCTGAGTTGATCGTTTCTAATAGTGTTCTGCTCTAAAAGAAGATTAAAAAGGGGATTGATTTATCAGTATTAACAAGTTTAGTGATGGTTGTTCATTAATTGTTTGCCTTTTGCCAGCTGATTGGAACCTTATTCGTGATATTCCCTATATCTTTGCCTTGCCTTTCGGAGTGTTTCTATCTATCTATAGTGTCTGCGTGGGCTCTGCCTCTGAGCCCCTTTGCTATTATTATGTTCAATAATGACATATCCAATATAGATTGTTTACCTTGAGGTAATACTTGCACTGGATACTTACTAATATTCTTTTGATTAACTTTCTTTTGCTGTTCTTCTGCTCCTAGTACATTGTCAGCTGAAACATTTTAACTGATGAGAAAACGAGAGAATATTTATGTATGTATACTTGGGCAGCAATCCTTCATCATAATGAACACAATCATATATATATATATATATATAGTACTCATTTCCAATTA
>VCCN01002162.1:9789671-9805417 GCA_006491835.1 Architeuthis dux | reverse complement strand
TTTGTACAAATTAACTGCACTAACCAAGGTATACCTATATTTTTCACTATTTAGTATATCAGGAACCTTCTTTGAAATATTACATCTTCCCTGAAGTTACTTCGTATTATAGGTTTATTTTGAATAGACAGGCTTTCACCAATCTAGTGTAAATTAAGTGATAAAGTTAGAGGAGTGGATTAATAATAATGACTTTTACATTAAACCACTTTCCTTGTCCACTGCGTTAATGTAGAGGTCATAAATGAAACCTTCAGAAATCTTGTTAGAGTTGAGACAATATTTCAGTGGCTCCATTAATTGCTGAATATCATCAGATGGAGTACTCAAAGATAAAATCCCTTTTATGATTCAGACACTGGGAATCTGGGCGTAGTCATATTGACCATTATCTTTGATTGATGAGAACGTAGACATCAACTCATCGGGCAAATTACTTCAGTCTCATTCAGTGTTTCCGGTCATTTTACAAACAAGATTTCAATCAGATGCTGGAATTTGACCAGACTGAGCTGACTTAAAATTGAGTCAAAAGTCACATTTTTTAAAAAACTTATTCTCTCTCTGGTTGGTGTTGTACAATAGTAGTTAGAAAACTATACCTTTATCCGGGCATGTTAAAAATTACAGCAAGCAAATTAAAAAATAGAGCAAGAAAATTAAAGAATAGAGCGGTCAAATTAAAAAATAGAGCAAGCAAATCAAAAAACAACAGCAAGAAAACTGATCAAATAATTACTGATACTGAATTTTTTGAGTTAAATTATTTGAAACCTGTCTCTTAATAAAATTCATGGGTCTTTTTTATTAGGCTCCACCAAAAGGTAACACCCATAAGTACGACCCCCCCCCAATTAAATTTCATTTTTTTCTCACTGAAAAAGACCCAAAATGATGGGTCTTTATTGTTAGTCCCCAACACAAAACCCTACACTTAACTCTAACCCCTAACCTGGCAGAAGGTTGGCAGGCCTATAAACATATCAGTTCCCATTGGTAATAAAAAAGCTGTAAAATACTTTGCGGTATATTGTTAATTTTTTCTTATTTAAAACTTTTGACGGCATTAGCCTCTTCTTCAGGTAATGCTGCAAAAATCTGACAACTTGACTGATCAGGAACCCAACTAAAATGATAAATCCCTTATTCCTGTCTCATGTGGTAGTTGTTTGACCTTTGCCCCTCGATAACCCCGACTGGCGTGTGTCTTAAAGATATTCACGTCATGACACTGTCCCCTCTCTCGAACGGTCTGGAATCCAACTTAAAAAATGTATGAGTTAAGAGTAGAGTTAGGAATAGGGTTTTCATTTTCGTGGTAGGTACTAACAATAAAGACCTAGCATTTTATGTATTTTTCGGTGAGAAATAAAATTAACATTTGCAGCAATTGAAGCAGTATCAAAATTATTTGATTATTCATCTTTATCGATTCAGTTTTCTTGCTGTTGTTTTTAATTTGCTCGCTCTATTTTCTAATTTGCTTGCTCTGTTTTTTAATTAATCCATTTTCCAATTCTTCACTTTCTTTTTTTATCCACCCTGTGATCCACTGGCAAAGCCTCATCTACAATCTGGCGGGTCCTCTTTTCCTTGTTCACGACTGTCGAATCCAGTTTCCTTACTTGGATGGAGTGGTCAATCTGAATCTCTGAGTCCCAGAGGATCTTATTCTTTTTTTTCTTTCTAGGACAGATTCTGGTTTGTGCCAATATCATTTGTTTACATGGTCAAACCCAAGTCGTTTGCACAGTTCCTAGTTTACGGCTTTCCCTACTCTGTCAAATTCCTAATTCATCTAATCTTGCCTCTCGTGTTCTTAGCACTGTTCTACACGTGCCATCTAATATAGGTACAAAGATAATGTTCCACACTTTTTGATGCTCTCGGGCAAGATCCTGGTATTTTTCTAATTTGTTGCTATTATTATGTCCCTTATTATTCTTTCACTGACAAAAACAAAAAAACATTAAAGATGACGCAGATGTTTTATTTCGATAATCTGCAAACAAAAAGGAGTTGATTTGCTGGATATTTATACAGAAGACTATTTTTCTTTTTAAATGCCACTAAAATCATGGTTATTATTATTGCCCACCATCTACATAGACACTCTGAGGGTTGAACATGATACAGCCAGCTAAAGAAACAATATCTTAACCAGAGAATCACTGGAGTCATCTCTTAGCATGACTTGAAGATTTTTTTCATTCTGAACAGTCAATGTGACATGATTATTGAAAGAACATTTTTTTCACCATTTTTTTTCTGCGATCTGAGTAAGAAAAGAGTAATTAAGCTGATTGAGCAAGCATGCAATGACCCAATGCCTCTTACAGAACCCTAATCCGCATGGTGCCTGCATGTCAATGAAAAGTCGTTCAATTCGAATGCAGTTTCACCTACAAACATGCTGTAGGTCAAAGGTCGGATATGTCTTACTAGTCTGAGTTGATTATTGAGAAACACGACTGGCAATACCCATGCACACAAATACATACAAGGTCTGTCCAGAAAGTATTTAATATTAACAAAAAAATAGCCTACCTAGGGCCATGGTGCCTTAGTCCCCATCTAAGTACTTCCCTTGGGACAGCACACACTTATCTCAGTGTCTCTTCAAATTTTCAAGTCTGCAAAGTCCTCTATTGTTATTGCCATCAGCTGCCTCATTGCATTCTCTCTAATCTCAGACATGGTCTGAAATCTCTTAGGGAAAAGCCAGAAGTTACAGGGAACTAAATTTTAACTATAGTTGGAGGGGAGGTGGGCTGACAGACCTGTATGATGCAATGTTTTGCCAAAATAACCGGCTTGAGAGTAATAATGGGCGTTGTGAATGTGACGGTCACCCAATGGCGTCTCACTGCTGACTGAGTAACCCGACAGGAGAGTGTCTGTTCATGAATGTGCATTAAAGTCCATTTTGAATCCAAATGTGATGCAGCCAATCAGCATAGAGCTGGAATAAGAAATTCTTCTACATACATAGTATTCTCTAGAACTGTCAACTTTAGACTATTACTTGTTTGGTCAGCAATTCCAACAAGTTGAAGATATCTAAAAATTCCTTTGTATCAAGTTCGGGATCTTTCTTTTATGATGAAATGCATAATTTAAATGAAGGGTGGCATAAGATCATAGAAAGCCAGAGAAAATTATCTGATGACTGAATAATAATGCTAATAACTTAGATGGAGAAAAGATTGTGTAAACACATAGTAAAACCTTTTGCATGAACCTTACATATGCATTAATTCCTATTTACATACATATGTGTGAATATATGCCCCATAAAGGGAATGCCAAGATTATATAATCGACATTCACATCTTTGTTCCTGCAAATGGCTGCACACTTCACAGCCATACAAAAACAGCAGATACATAATTTCCATATTATGATACATCCCCAAAGACTCAGGAAGAAGATGGACACATGCAGTAATGTCTCTGAGAGAATATATCTAAGTGGCTGGCACTAATGCTAACGAGTGAAATCCCTGCCAGGAGGTATGGTAAAATTCTTTGCTATTTTCCTGACCGTTCCACAGAGTGGCAGATGTTGGCGCCAAGTGCCCATTTCTTTTTTTCTGAGCCACAGCGAGATCAAGTACACCATGCAGAGGAAGGAATGCATCACCACCCAGGCCTCATACACAAGAAGAATAGGATATGCAGAGAAAAGCACTTAGTTTTTATTTTATTTCAAGATCAGTCACCATAAGCTTTCTTGCTTACTTTGAAACCTCTTTTAAGCAGAGCCATAATGTTAATAATCGACTTGAACAATATCTCAAGGACACATCCCCCAAGAAGTGCTGAATATGAGAAAAGAAACACATGCAGTTTTCATTACAGGTTATACTGGAGCCACTGATTTACTTGTGGGCTTTAACTTTGCCAAAGATTTTCCCCTATAGCATCTTCATGATGGTACAGGACTCCAACAAAGTGATCAAGTTTCTGTTAAAGAAGATAGGAATCCCCGAAAGTCTGAACAAATCAGAACAAATTTTATTTTTAATCTCCATAATGCTGACAGTGGACTATAAAAGGAAGCCTGAGATGAATAAAATCATATGTCACTCAGAAACATTAGCCCTCAAGGAGTTCCATCACATTTAAATATATTTAACAATAAACTATGAAAATGAAAAATACTTTCAATTTCAGTGTTATAGACGTTATAAAATGTTAAAATTCTAAAACTTCCAAATTTTTTTAAAAATTTTAAAATTCACAATATTATTATAAACGTAGTTCCATCTTGTGTCTTGGATTGATATATGCCTTCTGATGTATATGTTACAGCTGTTTAGGCCATTTTCAACATCCCGATTATTTTTGTTTAATTGTTTAATTGCTGCAAAACATTATCCTGAATTATTTTTCATTAAATGAAGCATTATCAAGTATTATTAATTTCTGACTAGTATTTTCTTTCATCTTACATTTTTTACTTGTTTTTCATCACAACTCGCTCAGACTGTCAGTCTATTGCGGTGGGTAAACCGCACAGATTGGAAATAAAGAATAAGTTCAAGTATTGACTTGTACTGGCATCACTTACCCTGGGAAGCTGCCTATATACAGTACTGCTCTACTAAACCTTTTACGAAAGATGAGTTTAAGGGTTAGATTCGATTTTCTGCCAACCGTAAGAGCTCTAGTAGCTCGGTAAATACGATAAATACATTCAATAAGAAAAATTCATTCAAAGTCATAAAATACAACCTTTATTGGTTGCAAGATTTTTTAAATCTTAAAAAAGAAATCTAAGATTTAATTTAGTGTCACTCTTTGAGGCTAATATTAGAGCTGTGAATTTCTCACTAAATCAATGTACTATCAATATGTACTCTACTGTTCTACTAGAGCTCTTACTATGTATGGTACTGTTCTACTAGAGCTCGTACAAAGGATGAGTTTATGGGTTAGATTTGATATTCTGCCAACCGTAAGAGCTCTAGTAGCTTGGTAAATATGAAAAATATATTCAATAAGAAAAATTAATTCAAAGTCATAAAATACAATCTTCATTGGTTGCAAGATTTTTTAAATCTTAATAAAGAAATCTAAGATTTAATTTAGTGTCATTCTTTAAGGCTAATATTAGAGCTGTGAATTTCTCAATAAATCGATGTACTATCAATATTTTAATTGATTTCCTGCCAGAAGCCTTCACAATATCCGACCTAGTTTTAAATGAGCAAATGAGATTTTTTGAGCGTCTGTAGTTTGCCTTTTAATTCCACCAAAACTTTGCCAATCACCTGTGTCAGATGCTGTTGAGAATGCTGCAGTTTTTTTAGCAAGTCCAAGACGACATTTTCAATATGCTCCTTTGTGATGGCTCCATGATTCTTGGTGGGACTGAGGTCAGGTGAATTTCCTGGACATGTGCCAAATTCATCATTTTAGAAGAAAAAAATCAAGCTTGTCCAAACACAGCACATCAAATTGTTCTGTCACCACTGTGTAAGCCATCAAACTCCACAAAAAGAGACATTTTATTTTTAAAAATTGAAACTTAATGGAGAAAATTCATCTTTTACGTCGAGGATTCAATTTTATGATGAATTTTTAGAGTTTAATACATGAAATGTGGAATTTTAACTGCTTACATCATTAAAAGGTGTACTCGGAATATAATACGGCCAATTAGCTAGAGATGGTTTTGAAATTTTTCCTGATCCTAATTAAAGAAAATGAAAGGAAAGGAAATCTTAAAATATCAAGTACTACAGAGGAAGACGTTTATTATAATCATGGTTTTTAAGAAGGAGAGGCTTTAGTAGAGGTCGATGAATACATCTATCTAGGACAGGTAATAAAGTTAGAGAAAGACCATGACAGCAAAATAAAGTGACACATAACGATAGGTTGGAAAGCATTTGGTATGAACAGAGACATTTTGAAGAACACCTTACCAATGTGCTTAAAGCAAAAAGTATACAACGGTTGCATAATAACAGCCAAGACTTATGGATGCAAAAATGGAAATTAACAAAACAAGCTGAAAACCAACTTAGAATAGCACAGATAGCAATGCTAGGGATAATTCTAAGAGATAGAAAAAGATCAACATGGATAAGAGGGAGGACTAGAGTGAACCCAGCAATGAACCTGTTGTGGGTAGCAGTGATTAATAAAGAGTGTATCAACCCGAGGGTTGTAATAAAAAGCAACATTATTAGGATAGGGTGAAACTTGTAATAAAATGATAGTAATAAAGAAGAGTATATTAACCCAGGGTGTTATGATAAAAGCATCAATAAGAAGAGAGACTAAAGCTAGTAATAAAATAATAATATTTTAAATAGTACATTAAAATTAAGATGATAATAGTGAAAATGATTTACCAAATATGTTAAGCAATATCAATCAAGATTATTAAAAAATAATTAAATCACCTGAAAGAATTTATTTTTACCAAAAGCAGATGTAAAGATAGAATTGGTTTAAATTAAGAGTGTTTAAAACAGTTATTGCGTCTACCCTGTTTTGTTCCTTATATCTTTCTTACAGAGAATTTAAATATTGATGCCATAACCATGGACGTGGGAATAGCCATTTTTGTTTTGATATGTAGGTCACACCCAAGACAAAGGAATTTCGTCCTTCTCGGCAGAATTTTGATGAGAGTCGCTGATATTGACATAAGAACTTTTGCAGCTAATGGCTGGTTCAATTTGGTTATCTGAAATTCAAACAACAATCTTAGTTTGAAACTTTATTTGACCTCACTTGCACAAAAGCTACTTGTGAGTTACTAAGCTAGAAGGCCACAGAGACGGAATTGTTTTTCCCAAACAAGAATCAACATCTATCAAGACTTCCCTCAAGGACATACAAGGTGAGTTCATAATATTTGTTTGAATATTCTTGAGCCAGCATGTAATTTTCCCTAGTCATTGTTTAATGACGCTCATCATTTTTTTGTTATTGTTACCCACGTGATTTTTCAAGGTGGTACAAAAAGTGCCTTAATTTTGTTTTAAGACTATCAACATTATTATTCCTGTAGTGTTTGATTAACTCTGTTTTTGAAGTAGAGAGAAAAATACTAACACACTGAGTACAAAGAAAAGGAAACAAAGAAGCAATAGTTGCAGCGCCAGTGCCAGGGTATTCAGCACCTTGGGCCAGCCATATAATGTGTGCTCCCTGACCAAGCCCTGGTTCACCCTGATCCTGTCTTCCATCCTCCTCTGTCCTATGAGTTACCTCACCTGTGAGACAGAGGAGAATAGATGATCTGGTGGGAGTGGAGCAAAGATAGAGTGTAAGTCCCACCTCATACTGAAGCATTGTGAGAACAAAATCTTCTCATCCTTTTAATGAAACATATCCAGTTTTTTTCTCAATATTGCTCTCATCAGTCTTAGCCACTGCTCTCTTTATGACTAAGTTTTTGTGTTTTTAGTTGGATTAAGAAATTTTGTCCAAGTTAATAACCCTTTATGAGGCAAGTGACTATATATGATCACCTGAGGACCTGTCAACCACATGCAAATATTGTAGCCACAAAGACAACATAATCCGTACCAATGTAATCTGCAAGCTTTGCAATGTTCACTGTTTGGAAGCATACAACACCCCAGTAGACTAGCCTGTTTTTGGCCCACACAATAACATTTTAAAATCAACCTGGAGATGTTATTTTTTTTGCCAATATCAATTTTCTTTTGTATCTATTCATTATATTGAATGTCATTCTTTAATTCTAGGTTTTATTTAACTTTCTACTTTAATTTTTAATTTTTTAATATTTTCCATTTTTGGTCACTTTTTGGCGAAGCACCATATATGATCACTTCGTCAGAGGGGGTTTTGCCCCCATAAACAGAAAAATCTAAAATATTTTTAGGGGTCCTCTATAAAGGGTTAAGAATTTGTGTCATGCCCCAGATTCTAGTGCCTTAGGCAATCGCCTAATTTGCCTAGTGCATAGATGGTGATCCCAAAAGAGGACTTTGCAGATGGTTTTGAAAACTGGAAAGGGATGCTAGGAAAAGTTTGTGAGGTTCCAAGGGGAATACTTTGCATAGGACTAAGGCACTATGGCCCTAGGTAGGCTATGTTTTCATTAATATCAAATGGCTGGATACTTTTTGGACAGACCTTGTAAGCCCGAGATATTTCAACAAACATTCTTGACAATTGGGAAATTTCTTTCAGGTTAAAGATCAAAGGTTAAATTAAGTGCCAAACAATCATACATGTTTTAACCCAAATGTACCAATGAGAAGTGTTGAAACACTCGGCCAATCAAAATACATTGATTTTTCTGTTTACACATTAATGAATCCTAAATTTTTAAATCCTATAATTAGCTGATAGCCAGTGCCGTATAATTTGTTGCAGGCATTCTGATATTTTTGGAGAAAACTAATTTATTATTGTTGGTAAAATTAGCATCACTATTTTCCTGGAAGCATTGGCCTAACAAAAACAAAGTACAGAGGAAGCCGTTTATTATAATCACGGATAATGTTATCAAACGGTTTTTCTTATCAAAATCAGTTGGTTTTATACACTTTAATTAAAATGAATAAAACATCAATATTAATTTCATATTAATTTCTTATTAACTTTTTATAATGTAAAATGGTTTATAACAATGAATTTAATAACATTGTAAAATGACTATATATAATACTAAATTGTGATTCTAACACCAGAAATAGTTCAAACAAGGCCCTACATTAGCTTTCTATTAATATTCTTTGTTTTTCATCCAAGTTTCTTTTCATTACACAGCTATTGTCGCTAAGAATATGATGTCCCCTGCATTACTAAGATATGACAATTAAGACCTTTTGTGCTGGAGATATGTCTTCATTGTGTACAGTGCAAGGCAGTAACCAAAGGTTTTGGCCCTTGTATACTTCCAAGAACATCAATTATCAGATGTATGCAGAGAAAGAATATGCTTCAAATATCCAATATGCCCGCAAGTCTCCCACCTGGAAACAATCTCTTGGAAAATGGTGCCTCACTAGTTGGATCACTTGCAGCTACGGTTTGTCTGAGAGTGCCCTGAGGTAATACCTCGTTTCTGAGATGTTCAGACTCTATTATCTCCAATGCAAATCAATTTGGGCTTCAGTTAGGCTGTGCAAAATAATCAAGATTTAGGGGAAGAAAAAGAAATTAAACTTTGAAGCAAGTCATTTTTTTTTTTTTATGATCTGAAAATTGTCAATCAAAATATGGTTGAGGACTACCGAAACACTCAATTGTTTTCAATATTCATTAGATCAGATAAGAGTAACAAAGTTAGAGATATAGACAAGAAAACCACAGATAGATAGATAGACAATGATAGACACACAGAGATCAACAGATAAAGTTAGATAGAAAGACCGAATGGTTGATAGAGACTGCAATCTTCTATCAGTATTAGCAAACCCTATTTTAACTCTTAAATTCATGAACAGCTTGAAACCGCTCGTAAATACAGTGGCGCTCTTCAATGAATAGAATTTTAAAAAAGGAACTCTTTTGTGAATTGAATTTTTAAAAATAAAAAATTTACCTAACGGTTCAAGGAGAGTAACTATGATCAGTTATTCCCCTTGATTTAAAATTAAAAATTGTCTGTATGAATTTAAGATTTAAGTTGACTTTATTATAACATCCATTTCACAAATATACCATACTACATTTTTTGAGAGCATTGTCTATTGCTATTTTAAAGAATTAATATTAAAATATATAAGATATCTTACAAAAAATATAAAATAATTACAGAAAAAGATTATAGAATCCTTAGAAATGATATTCAGCATATAACCCCTGGTCTGGACATCATGCTTATCTGAGATGACTGATGACTGGGTGTTTCATCATTATCATCATCAGTCTTTTAACAGCTTCTCCAAGATTCGCCAGACTTCTTGGTCGTGGGCATCACAGAACCAATATTCTCTGAACTTGTCTAAATTGTCACGTTATCTTATTTTTTGCTGGCTACAATTTTGCATATGATCTCTGGGGATCCATGTTGTGAGACGCGATGTCTAGTGGTTGTCTGATAATATTGCAACATGAACAGCCCATTGCCATTTGAGTTTTCTTATGTTTTCTATGATAACTCTGACCCCTATTTGTTTTCTCATATACTGTGCTGTCTAGTGATCTCTCCATGTGATATCAACCATGATTCTCTCCTGTGAATGTTGCATAGTTCTCAGTTTGAGGGTCAATATTCTGGTTAGGTTCCATGTTTCAGTTCCACAGGTGATTATCGGGAGGATGCATTGGTTGTAGACCCTTCCCCTTCATTTTAAAACTAATGGGAACTATAAACTTGGGATTTCTGTTAAAATACTCAAATATCTTACCATATATGCTTCACAATATATAAATATTTCTAGAAGTGAGGTGTGGTGTAAAATTAAGATTTCTTCATTCTCTGATACAGTTCACAAGAAGAATACTCCTCAGGTTTTTGTGTTGACATTTATAACATTTTTAAAATTCAATTTTTGACGTTACATCAAATCTTGCTATCAGGACTGTTGAATGAGATGCGCCTGCAGTAGATTACATGATAAATGATACTTAATTCCAAAACCATTTCAGTTAACAAAAATAGATCAGCTACTAGCATAAGAACACAAGATTTAATTGCAGTTCTAAATATGTTCAGACTTTATCAAATTAATCCCAGTTTGCTTTTATGTTCTCTAAAGTATTTTAACGTCAGATATAACATTGAATATTGGTGACAAGGCCACCTTGTATAGCTTGATTTAAAATACAGGTGTCACCCACTTTTCGAAAATGTTCTATGTCATTTTTTGCTTTTGCAAAAAAAGGAAAAAAGCCCAACCTCCGAGGATTCAGCCTGCCATACAATCATCACCATTTTGAGGGTCTGGGAACGCTCAAAACTTTTTCCTACAAAAAAGGTGCAAAGTGAAAATAGTGTTCAGTGTTTGTTTTTCAGCAAGCCATTATAGAGGCAGCATGCACCTTCTTCCTCTCCTTCCTAAACCCCAGTCTACTGTACTTCCCACCTTCTCAACCTCTGATGATTTAGCCTACCATACAATCATCACCCTTTTTGGGGTCTGGGAACGCTCAAAACCTTTTCCTACAAATACTCACAGAAAGGTATGCACCTATATCTATAAGCAGGTGCCTATGTATGAATACATTTAAAAATACCACAAATACATTTCCCCCAATCTTGCTGCCTCTGGTAAGTTATAGACAATTCCACCTCCCTGAAATTCCCTCAATAGGGGAAAAAGCATTCAGAATACCAGAGAAACAAAATTTAAGATTGATATCTAAGAAGAATGTCTTGCCTGAACAATCATTGCTCATAATTCAATTTTCTGGGAATTGTGATACATTGCAAATGTAAGAAATATACAATTCCATGTTGCTGCAAGCTGGTGGCTTCTGAAGCCTCTCTTAATATATATAAAGTCGTAAACAGCCTTTGGGATATGCAAACAATATGATGCTGGGAAGATGATGAGAACTGCCCACATAACCAGAGAATTTACATTCATGCAGACCTCTCATAAAAAAGTAATATTCACTTCCCAAGACTTGACTTAGCCAATCAAATGTAGGATTAAGATTTGAAAAAACCCATAGATAAATGCCCACCAATGATCACACCTTACTGCACATGCATGAACAGACACTCTCTCGTGGGGTTACTCAGTGATAAGCGATTGAGTGAGCTTGTGTACTGTGTGATCATCACAATGACCAAGCCTGCCTGTTCTTCACATCTCCTGCAGGGTTTTGTGGCAAAACATTGCATCAGCCAGATCTATCAGCTCCCTCCCTACAATTCAGATTTAGCTCCCTGTGACTTTTGGCTTTTTGCTGTTGAAAGGGAAGAGATTTCAGACTGTGGACAACATTAAGGAGAACATGACGAGGTAGCTGTTGGCGATCCTGAAAGAAGTCTTTGCAGACTGTTTTGAAAAGTAGAAGGGATGCTGGGATAAATCTGCAGTCCCAAGTAGAGTACTTCAAAAGGGATTAAGGTGCCATTGCCCTAGGTAGGATATTTTTTGTTAATATTAAGTGGCTGGATACTTTTTGGACAGACATCATTTTTTTGTTGCTATGAATATAACATTTTACAAACTAAAAACATATTCTGATTTCTAAACCAAACAAAATAGAAATGCCTCTCCATTGGACATCAGTTTTAGATCTGGCTTTATATCAGGATAAAATCCTGGCCACAGTTCACAATAGGATAACAGCCTTTTGCTACTACTGCTTGGACAGTTATGGTAATCATAGGAAAGTGGTTTTCCCAAGTTCTCACTCACCTAAACTTTTTTTCTGGTAAACATCATAGCATGCTAGTGGGGAAATATTTTTAGGAAGATATCTGGTGATATTTTAGGATACAGGGACACGTTAATTCATGCCTTTCCAAGGAATTTTAGTATCATGGTTGATTGTGTAGTGGTATTTCAGTACTATGGTTAAATGTGTACTAGCATTTTAATACCATATTCAGATGTGTACTGGTATTTCAGTACCATGGTCAAATGTGTAGTGCCATTTCAGTACTATGGTCAAATGTGTAGTGGTATTTCAGTACAATACTCAAATTTGACATTGTTGATAGAAAGTAAATTGGTACTTGTACTAAGAGCAATTGCCCTAAGACTAAATGAAGACATTTTGATGAAAAAATAAAAATGATTATTTTGCATCAATCATAAAGTTCAGGGAGGGAAGAAATTGACAAAATGGAATAATCTTTAAAAGATGGAACTTTTAAGTGTAAAGTATTACCTGAAACTTTTAACAACAAAACTTTCCCTTAGATCAATAATCAGTTAATAAAGGATAGTAGTCTTCAGTTCCGCTTACTCATAGAATTATCACGATTTTCAGGAAGGAGAATCATAGAGCACAAAGAGAAATTTTTCGCAAATTATGTAACAGTATGTCTGGCTCCATAGGGGCAAGACCATTCACAGCAGCAGACAATTCTCAGAATGTTTTTTTTCTTTTCCCAAAGCCTGTGAGTAGGCAAAATCAGCCATTATTCTGATTGTTGGTGTCGTTCCTATTTGCCATAGGCTGAACAAGTCTTTAAGAAGCCTACTGTCCTCAGAACTGGTCCGCTCTAACTCAATGGTAGCAGGGCACAGCTGCTGAATCTCAGACCAGAATGAAGAATCTAAGAATTCATTGCACTCCATGAATAGAACCAAACCTATTGCTTATGACCGGGATAGCATCAGACATGATCCTTCACACAGAGATCAATAATTTTCACTCGAATCAATGAGTCATTTCAATGATATTGGATTCCATAGATCATTCGTTATTTGCATTGTTCTTTAGTTGGAGTATCTCTTCCTCGGTTTGCATGCTTGGCAAAGAAAGTTCTCTGAGGCCATACCTAAGAAATCTTCACAGCTGGTCTGTTTTTTGTCTAATCTTGACCATTCTGTTTTGAAAATAATGCAGAGAACACTTATATAACTACTCAGTACCACCTTCAAATGCTTAAACAAGATATATACAGAGGAAGCCACTTATCATAGTCACTTTTGGACAGGGTCTTCTAGATAACAATAACAGGTTGATAACATTAGCAAATGATATACAAATTGGAACAATTTATATTCATTGTTATGAATTCACATTCATATTATAAATTCATTGTTATGTTATTAAATTCATTGTTATAAACAACTTTACATTATAAAAGATTACTATAATTACCATAAATATTTTAATATAATTTTAAATTCATTTTAAGTAAAGTGTTTGGGACTGAATGATTCTGATGACAATAACTGTTTGATCACATTAGATAAACAGCTTCCTCTGTATTTCTAACCTTTTCTTCACATTAGAATTTTATCTCTGGTCATAATTTGTCATCCTATTCTACACTAATTTCTTGCCACTGAAGATCCAACCATTATTTACCAGTATAAGATCGAATTAGAAAACTAGAGTCTGCTTTTATTAACCATTATTCATCTTTGATTAATGCTACTTCGATCTTAATTTCAATTGCTTTTTATTGCAACTATTCAGACGGTCATTATAAATTAATCGTAAATTGCTTCTTCACTTTATACCATTTAGGATAATAGGGGAAATCTGTACCTATAAGATACTGCAAATCAGATATTATTGGCATTTAGATTAGCTAAGTGTGGTACAAGGCTACCTGGTGGGAGGAATATTGTGTAGTGACCACTGCCAGATTTCACAGAAATTAAAATACTCAGCAAATCACAAAATATACACATCAAAGTCTGTTTATCGCATGTAATGGAAATTTTATAAGTTATACTTACATAGAAAGGTTACATGAGATATATATCTGAAGTAAATACATGTATACATGTGAATACATGCCAGCAAATCCTGAGTAGATTTTTAGTATTCCCATACTCCAATTACTGTACACCCAAATTCCAAGCAGTAATTTTATTAATTTACTTAAAACAATTGTATGCATTATAATAAAATGAATTCCAAGCAGTAATTATTAATTTATTTATTATTAAAGAAACTAATTTTTCAATTATTATATTTTTGTATGGGGTGGGTAGGGGTACAGGGGGCAATTGCCTACCCTCCCCCCCCCCATAAATCCGGCCCTGGTAGTGCCAATCCTCCGAGTGGAGAGGACCGGACTGCCTATTAAAAATCAGCATGTTAAATCTTTAAATCTTTACCAAGACTCTTACACAGATCTCTGAGACAAGTTAGGAAATACACAGCTATATTAGCAGCCTGTTGCCCAGCTACTGATTGACTCTCTTCAAGTCATTTACAGGAAGTGGTTCCATACCATTGTGCTGGTAAATGTGTTGGCAAAAGACATATTCCAACATGACATATACACCTTATCTATGGACTATTTAAGCCTGTAACTTCAGTGGACTATCAGTCTAGCAATGTCACTAAGTCTTGTATGTGCATTAATTGTAACAGGGTGGAAATTTCCTAATTAAATTTGTAAAAGAAATTCTGACAGTGATTTTTTCAAGAAATAAATCTCCCATGTGTTCAATTTCAGTAAATATAATTGTTTTCCCATGGCCCAAAACAGGCTGTAATCAGATGGGGCCAATTGTAGACATATTGTTGCCATTGTAGATAAAATTAATCCTGGACATGCCTCATGCTGATTCTGAGGATCTTGCAAAAAGATTAAAAATCCATTAAGAGAGATAAGCCCAAAACGAATATCCTCATACTGATTTGAGAAATTGGAAGAAAGACAAAAAATGCATTAAGGAGAGATAAGCCCAAAAGAAATGCAGCGTTTTGATTGGATAGCAATGCTGAGCAAAGTTGTTTTTTGTTGATATTCTCAAAAAAGCTAGTCAACGCAGTGTGCTCCTATGGTAATGGATGTGCCGTTAGCGCCCCGCAACCCCTTCGTAAAGATAAGATAGATTGTAGGGATGTGAGAAAAATGATTTGTAGTCGAGCCACCCAGTACTAATTGAGGCGTTAAACAGTTAATGATATCTTAGATTGAATGACAGATGGAACGACAGATGGATAATTTAGATATTTGTGCAGGGGTCAACTCGCCTCTGCGTCGCCCCCTCTGGTCATCAATTTGTCTGTCTCTCACCTCTTAAATTCAGTTTCTCTCTCCCTGTCCGCACTCTATGAATCACTCAGTTTTTCCTCACTGTGGTCTGTTTGTTGTGATTTGAAAATATGATATATATAGTCTAGAAAGTTTTATAGCTTCAAACCCTA
>VCCN01002162.1:9763799-9774331 GCA_006491835.1 Architeuthis dux | reverse complement strand
ATAAAGATAGCAAAAAGAGTAAGGCAAGGAGATACAATATCATCTAAACTATTTACAGCTAGTTTTGAAAGCATCTTTTGGAAAACTGACTGGGAGGGAATGGGAATAAACTAGGTGGAAAATACTTAAACCACTTAAGATTTGCTGATGAAAGAATTACAAAACATGTTGACTGCTCTAAATAGGCAAAGTAAAAAAGTAGGCTTAAAGATGAACAGAACAAAGACAAAAGTAATGTTCAATGATAAAGTCCCCAAAAAGGTCATAAAGATAGGAGAGGCTCTAGAAGAGGTTGATGAATACATCTACCTGGGACAGGTAATAAAGCTAGAAAAAGACCACGACTGCAACATAAAATGATGCATAACGATAGGTAGGAAAGCATTTGGTATGAATAGAGACTTCTGAAAAGCACCTTGCCGATGTGCCTAAAGCGTAAAGTATACAATGGTTGCATAATACCAGCCATGACTTACGAATGCAAAACATGGAAACTAACAAAATGAGCAGAAAACCAACTCAGAATAGTGCAGAGAGTCATGGAAAGACCAGTGCTAGGGATAACTCTAAGAGATAGAAAAAGACCAACATGGATCAGAGGGAGGACTAGAGTGAAGGATATTATACAAATAATTAAGCAGTAAAAATGGAGATGGGCTGGTCACTTAGTAAGAAGAGATGATAATAGATGGGGGAAAAGACTAACCAATTGGTGCCCATGGGACAGTAAACGCAGTAGAAAAAGAACAGGCACAAGATGAAGAGACAAGATAGAAAAGTTTGCGGGTAGGATGTGGCAGAGGTTAGCACAAGATAGGTCATCATGGAAGGAGATGAGAAAGGCCTTCGTCCAGCAGTGGACTTATAACGGCTGCTGTTGCTGCTGCTGATGATGATGTTGTATAATGTATTACATGTATACTATCTTTGTTATGTGGATGTAATGTAATCCGACAGAATGGTAGAGGTAATTTGACAATGTGGAAATGAAAGATTGATTACGTCGGTTGCATGACAAAATGCATAAAGGCTTATTTTCATGATAATAAATATGTTAGAGACGTAACATGCTTTTCTCAATCTTTCATTTCCACATTGTCAAATTACATCTACAATATATATATATATATGGTTAGTCTTTTCCCCCATCTATTATCATCTCTTCTTACTAAGTGACCAGCCCATCTCCATTTTTACTGCTTAATTATTTGTATAATATCCTTCACTCTAGTCCTCCCTATATATATAGATAGCTAGATATATGCTTCTCCAAAAGCATCATTGAAACTATTAATAAAACACTGATGATTATTTGCTTGGCTGGTTGTATGCATCTTATAGCTGACCAAATGGCTGAACCCTGGGGGCTGAAAATTAGTCTATATGGGTAACTTGAGAATGAACAGGGATTGGTGGTGTTGATTTAGGCACAAAATTGCTATTTCTGCTCAAACTGCAGAAAGGGACATCTTTTTATGTGACACTGCATACACCGGAAATGCCCTAATTGTAGACGTCTATGTATTGTATGTAAACATTGATTCACTTCTCAAAGATATCAGTGGAGCTGCTGGTGCCCAAGCGGCTAGCTTGGGAAAGACATGAATAGAAATAAATAATGCAATTGACATTGGAAAAAACTTCTTGAATAAAAAGATTTCCCAGACAGTAATTACGTAAATTAGTTTGGAATGATTTCGAGAGATTGTGTTAGTTGTCTGGTGAGACATAAGAAATTCTGGGTAGCTTGGCAGATCAACAGACTGATTAATCTGTTTGAATCTCCTGATATTTTTAGTGGCAATACAACATATATATCGCATGTAAATAAGTGAGGGCCCATATGAATGTATATGTAAATGTGTATAGGCATGAGTATGTATGAAGAAGCCACCTACTCCGAGAAATAAAAATTAGCCAAAAAACTAGTCAACAATAAGCACGTATCTAAACGAGATCTTGTACGAGTATGTAGGAAAATGAGAATAGGCATGAGTATGTATGCGTAAGCTACCGACCCAACCCCAATTAGAAGAGAAACCTTACCACCACACCATTGGTCAGACGTAGAGGAAGGGAATTTTAAAAAAAAGCAGGGTGCCAACAGAACAGCAGTGTACTACCATTCACCTAAAGAATGGCTGGGTAGGATATTAATGGCCAGACCATGAAATACAAGTATTGGAAAAAAATCTGAGTTTTGTTTCCTTTTTTTTTTTTATATTACTACTATGGTAGAGGTAATTTGACAATGGGGAAATCAAAGACTGAGAAAAGTGTATTACATCTCAAATATATTTATTATCATGAAGATAAGCCTTTATGCATTTCGTTGTGCAACTGACATCATCAGAAGAGGTTTGAACAATGCAGAAAATGCACTGTGCAGTCTTTCATCTCAGGAGTGAAACAGGTGAATGAAGTGAAACATCTTATGTTGGTCTTGTAACGGTGAAGAAGAAAGAAAGGTGTGTGAAGTGACTTAAATACCAGCCAAAGGATCAAGTTGAGACAATCTTGAGCCAGTAGAGGTAAAGGTGCTCATATAAGGAGTTGACTGATATGTTTTTATATTAGGTTTTAAGTGGGAGGGTGGGGGGACGTACATGACTATATATATATATATATAGTAGAAGAATATTTATTGGTTCATTACAGCCTGTACATTTGGTTTCACAAGACTTCGATCTTCAGATGAACCCATGAAACCAACTGTACAGATTGTAATGAACCAATAAATATACAATATTTGCTCTACTAACGTATTGAGCCTCCCTCGGTTGGAAAAAGAGGTCTATAACATTAGTTTATATATGAACAAATATTTCTTAATCGAAAAAGATTTCTGGATGTTAAGTAAGTATTTTGAGTTATTCCCCTTCAGGAGGGTGCTTATCCACTTGAGGTGAGGTGGCATGGTTTTACATTCTGGTCAATATATGAATAAAGGATCTCTGTGAGTACGACTTTTGTTGCATTTTTAATCTGTTAATATCTGTCATTATACAAACCTTACACTGGATATGCCCCAAAATTTAATCAATTCTTCCTTACCTCATGGCCCACCCTTCCAAAAGTTACCATGGAAATTCATTGTGAACTCTTGGAGATATTGTGTGGACAGACAAACATGAGTGAATACAATACCTCTGCCAACTTCATTGACTGAGGTGACTATAAAGTTATACTTTAAGAAGAACAGATACTTGGCAAAGACTCTGAAAAACTTTAAAATTAAAAGCTGAATAGAAATTTGGGAAGTCATAAAAATTTTAGGAAATGTTTTTGTTGTCGTCAGAAATAGTCTTAATCAGCAGATAAAAAACTGATATACAATTGTCAATGTTTCTCTGAACAGAACTTTTTTCTATTGTGAAGACAAATGAGAAATGTATTGGCACACATGCATATATTTTTGAAAGTGTATGAATATGAATATACGTGATTAAACTCTACATGAATTTTTGGTGATTCTCGGAGAAAATTAAGAATGTTTCTTTCCAACTGAAAGATGTGACTGATTAAATTCCTAGAATAACTTTTCCAATTACAGTTTCTGGTTAGAAGGTATAGTATCGCCCATAAATAAATACACCCCTACCACTTTTTTTATAGAAAGTTAATTTTCTTCTAAACCAAACATAGCAGGATTTTATTATTTCTAGAGGAACATTACACAATCAAAACTGATATTATCAGGTATTATTTATGAGCAAACTCTACAGCATTGAAACTCTGTTACCTATAAAAAAATATTTTTGACAACAGAGCTTCAATGCTGTAGAGCAGTGGTCCCCAACCCTGTGTCCACGGGCACCATGGCGCCCATCGACCCTTCTGCGTGTGCCTGCCACAGACTGGCTACCATTATTTTTAAAAAATTATTTTTTTAATACTACCATTGATGGTTTTAATCCATTTTGATTGTGTAATGTTCCACTAGAAATAATAAAATCCTGCTATGTTTGGTTTAGAAGAAAATTAACTTTCTTTAAAAAAGTGGTAGGAGTGTACTCATTTATTGGAAATCTTGTATGTAGAGACCACACGATCAATCATAGGAGACAAAACACAGCCAACCAATATTATCCTTTTAAAACACTCATTTCTGCCGAAATATTTAATTAACTAATTAATTACCAGCTGAGACAGCAAATTAGACAGACATGTTTTTTCTGTTTTCTTTTTAACATGGCAATACTCTCATCCAATTTGATGATCTTTCTCTGATTGAGTATTGTGTGAACAATGCTCAATCACAAAAAGATCATCACGCCTACCGGGGTTCATGACAAATTCTGGGCATTTCATTTCACCTGCAATACAACAGTGTCAAGACAATGCTAGACGCTTTGATGTTTAATGAGTACAACTGTGAGGTTATCGGAGACATACACATTGTGGCATTCCTAATGGGTCTCCAAGTTTCTCTGCTATCTTTGCATTAGGAACAGCAGGAAAACCTTGGTGCACTAACAAAGGCCATAACCACCCAAATTTCTTCATGTTAATGTTAATTGCGCCCCAAACATTTTGGCCACTTTTGGCTATTTTCTGGCAACTTATGACCATTTTTAGTAGTTTAGGGGCTATAAATCGTACCCAGAAATTTGTTCCGGGCTGGCTTCCGCTTCCTGTCTATCGGACCACGTGTGTGTCAGATTCATTCATTCATTCATTCATTCATTCATTCCTTGTCAATATCTTCGCTGCGAGAATTCCACCCGCTAAAAAAGTTTTATCATGTTCATCAAAAATCATGTTATCAAAAAGTTCAAATGGGAGATTCAAGAGGTTTTTTTGTGATTTTGAAGAGGAAGAAAAAAAGGAAGATACTTCCTTCAAAGGAACATCGGCTCCTCAACTTAGATTATATTAAGTTGTTACATATGAAATGTTGTCTTTTGAAAACTAAGATGAAGATGATATAAACAACAAAAAAGCCTAAATATTCAATCAAAATATGGCCCATTTGTTGCAATAACCTTTTCCAATGATCCTCTGATGATAATATGCCATCTCTATAAAATTCTTTAGGTTTAGTGGTCACAAATCCAGGGCATCAAAGCGAAGAGGGCGTAATACACCTGTGAGTGGTATAACGGTTAATGTCATGGAAAATGGACCTGGTGAGCTGAGTTCAAACCCTGACCAAGTTTGTTTACACTCACTTTGCATTAATACCCTTGGGAAACGCATGAACCATCTCTTCTCCTTTCAGCTATGGGTGAAACAGCATGGCCGACTGAGCTCTCTAGCCTTGTGGGGCAAGCAGTCTAGGAAAAGGACAACTCTGAATTCAAAACCAGATCACCATAAAATAGTTGCAATGAGTGAGTTCAATTAGCCACTACCTTCCCAGAACAAACATGACCATAAAATCGTCATGGGAGCAGTTGAGAAAAGCCTTTGTCGAGCAGTGAATCTAAAATGTCTGATTATGTTCATGATTATAAAGCCTTAGTTCAGATCTTTGTGAAAGTGATTTTCTATCAGAATTAAAAGCAATTTCTAGAGAAAAGTAATTCTATTGTTTTCACATCATATTTTTAGCCATGGTAAACAAATGATAACAAAGAGTTTATTCTATAAGAAGAGAAAAGGACAAAATGAATTAGTGAGATTGAAAAAATGGAGGACATCAAACCCAGTGTTGTGTAAATGAGAAACAAAGAAATATTCAGCTTTCCAATTACCGTTTGTCTGAGCTGATGGGACATGTCAATTATAACACAATATTATTTTCACACTTTTTCCTTAGAATACTTATATGCTGACTTGTTTTCATGTGTTGTCAATAAAATATTTATTCAGGCGAGGGATGGAGGGAGGGGTACAAGGGGGTCCACCTCCCCCTGCTCAAACAGAGCACAATTAAAAGGTTTTTGTTAAATATCTGGATAAAGAAATTTTATGAATAAAAAGAAAGCAAACAATCTTGAGTAATCATAAATTTCAGTGTTTCTTTCTGTTTACTCTATTTTCTGCAATATAATGTGTGTATGTTTCATTTTGATTGTTGTGTCCCTTTTAACAGGATCCTTTTTTTGATATGGTCATAATCTGTGGCTAACTAGGGCTCAGGTGAGAAAAAACTGCCACATTAGCAGAAGGGCGTTCCCCCCAAAAATCGGACACAATACCTCAAGAACTCAACTACACAATACTCTGCAGACAGAGCCCTTGCTTTTTAAACTTAAAGTTTTAATCAACAGACCCCTTCAAATTTACAAATCGAACCTTTGAATTTTTAATTCAACCAATTCAAGTTTTCTAAGTCATCAAAATAAACAATCTGACCTTATTTTACATATAGAAGTATGATGACTCAGTAAAAGCAAAGTTCTGATAAGATTTGTAAGCCTAACTGAAGAGGTAAAATTGTTTCTCCAATCCCAAAATCAAAACTTAGATCAACTATGCGACTTTTGGTGGTTGGTGGATTTGGGTTTTCTCACAGACATCACAGAAAAATTAAATTCTTTAAACTTGGAGCTCAGGGAAAAGACAAACATATAGCTAGAATGATGGGCTCTATAAATTCATTTAAAGCAAAACTATGTTTTATGGATTTCTCGCCTGAAGATGAAGTGTTTCTTTTTGTTTTATTCTATTTTCTGCCATATAATGATTGTATGTTTCATAATTGGGTTGTTTAGGATCCACTTCGGGGTGAACAGGGGTTTGTGAGTTCCCGTCAAGTCAACTCATCCATGTTTGTTATGTGGATGTAAGGTAATCCGACAGAATGGTAGAGGTAATTTAACAATGCGGAAATAAAAGATTGAGAAAAGCGTGTTATGTCTCAAACATATTTATTATCATAAAGATAAGCCTTAATGCATTTTGCCGATTTTCATTCAGCATCTTCAGAAGCTCTTTTGCAGTGCAGAAAACTCATGTGTGAGCAGTTTGATTATTCACATGTGTGAAATGTGTACTGAGTTCTCTTTCTCCTACAACCAACAACTCTTTCTGTTTTTTCCCAGCTCAGTACATATTTCACACAAACATGTAAATAATCGAACTGCATGGGCACCAATCAGTTAACCTTTTGCACCATCTGTTGTCATTTCTTCTTGCTAAGTGTCCATCCCATCTCCCTTTTTGTCACAATAATTTGTATAATATCCTTTACTCCAGCCCTCCCTCTGATTTTTTTCTATTTCTTAGTGTTATCCCTGGCATTACTCTTTCCATGGGTGTCTGTGCTATTCCTAGTTGGTTCTCAGTTTGTTTTGTTAGTTTCCATGTTTCACATCCGAATCATAGCTGGTATTATGCATTCATTGTATACTTTACACTTTAAACACATCGGCAAGGTGCTCTTCAATATGTCTCTATTCATACCAAATGCTTTCCATCCGATCGCTATGCATTGTTTTATTTCGCTTTCATGATCTTTTTCTAACTTTATTATCTGACCTAGGTAAACATATTCGTCAACCTCTTCTAGCGCCTCCCTCTCTATGCTTATGGTCTTTTGGGGGACTTTATCATTGAACATTACTTTTGTCTTTGTTCTGTTCATCTTTAAGCCTACTTTTTTACTTTCCCTACTTAGATCAATGAACATGTTTTGTAATTTCTTCCGATGCTTCTGATGTCATAGAAACGTCATCAGCGAATCTCGAGTGATCTGGAAAGTATCCAACCATGAAATTGACAGGAGAAACACTCAACGCTATTTGTTTCACATTCATCATAACATACTGTGCAAAGGTAATTAACAGATTTAATATCTGGCAAATGTTTTCTATGCCTCTTGGGAGGCATCCTTGCAGTTGCTCTTTTGGAACAGCGATTCTTAATGATGCACAAATGGATAAAAAAAACAATGCAGCAATGTCATTAATTTTTTTATGTAAAATTGTACTTTTAATTTTAATAATACAGTCTTTGTATTGGAAAAATGTAAAATGAAAATGTTATATAAAATTATTTTTTTTATGTAATTTATGTATAATTCATGTAATTTAGGTAAATTTATGTCATTTATTTACATTTATGTAATTTATCTAATTTATATGTATCATTTTTTATGTAAAATTGTACTTTTAATGTTAATAATACAGTCTTTGTATTGGAGAAATGTAAAATGAAAATGTTATTTAATATTTCATTTAAACAAAGTGTTGATGAAATTTATTTTAAAATATAGTAAAAAAAGTAAGCGATTTATCTCACATTACCCTAAATAAGATGCCCATCATTACATTATTTATCTCCCCTCAAAACTGTTCGCATAGGCAATTAGTCTAACCTGGGAAATTCTATTGAAATCCAAAAAAAGACAATTATCTTTCCTAGCCTGATACAACTTGATAAAATTAGTGAATCACAGAAAAATTGTAGTTTACATATACTGGATGAAAATCCACCCTATGGGACAGAGTTTGGACCATTCTAAGCAGCCAATAACGGATAGGCATGGACTACTACCATTAATAATGAATCTATATAAGAAATTAAGTAAATGCCATTAGCTGTTCATCTGAGGATCGATCCCTCGTGTAACCAACTGTACAGGTTGTTATGAGCAAATACAATATTTTCCTACAATTTTTTAGTAGAGTCCATTAATTCAATACTTCTGGCTACAATGCTGTGTTTCAACTACTTAAAGGTCACATACAGATTAACAGTCAGACTTTTAGTATTATTCAGATAGATAGATAGATAGATAGATAGAGGGAAATCAGATCATTATTATCTGGGTGAGCATGAATGTAGACCCCACACTATTATTATTCAGTTGCAAATCACCCAGACTTCTTTGCATACTAAAGTTTAGCGTGACGGATGGCGCAGGGGTTTCATGTTCCCTAGGCAAAACTCTGATAAGACGTGCAAGGCCTACAAGGTATATTTCAGCATGCCTATTGGGTATCAAGACAAATACTGAGCACTTCATTTCACCTGCAATACAATAGTGTCAAGACAATACTAGATGCCTTCATGGGCATCTACTGTGGGAGGTGCAAACAGGGCATTTGCCGTCCTGTGGATCAGGCCTTCTCACCGATGGCACAGTTGTTTGAAAGTTGGAACCTTATAGAGAAGCTGGGGATCAAGGGGTCACTAAACAGTGAACAGTGACAGCTCAGGATGAGTCACAGCTTAGCCACTCCCTTGTCTCTTACTTCACTACCAAAATCAGGATATATCTCCTTTTGCCCCTCTCTGTAAAAGTGACAGTGGACACTCATGGATGCCTTGATGTTTGATGAGTATAGCTGAGAAGTCATCGAGGATATCAAAAGTTGCAGGTCCGTAGCATATACTACCTTTGCTTACATAGCTAATCTGTCACAGCGCTAACATTTCAATATGAAATTATCTGTCAGTGTTGTGTAACTCTTTAAATATTTGTGGTCTATGGTCTTACATGCAAAAGCAAAACAGAAGAATATAAAATTAAAATAAATAGTTTGTGTGTGTCTGAACACTCAGGGAAAATCTATAAAAACAAAAGATGTGTTGTCATGTGGCAAAATTACAAGGCATCTTCCTTGCTTAGAAAAATCTCTTTTCTGTTTCAATGCAGCATTCAAATTAGAGTTAGACAACTCATTTGAATACTGTATTGAAGGTCACCTTGAAAGTGTTAATGCAACACAATTTCAATTTATTATTGTGTTAAGCCAAATAAAACTAGACTAACCAGGTATCTGTGTGAATGCAGACATTTTAATGAATAAACAAAATTAAAGAATCTATTCAGAATTTCATCTTTTATCAAATAATTCCTCATGGCTCTGAGTTTAGTTGAGATAAAGGCCAGCAGGAAATTGCATAACCAAAAACCTTTTATCTTTTATTTCAAACCTCCGGATGTAACGTTTCAAATATTAGATTTACTTGGCTGCATTACAGAATGAACTACAGTAAATACAAATTGTACATTGTTGCTTTATTTAGCTTCCATTTTCAAAGGTGATATCATTTGAGTTAAGATTCACATTATTATTTGATTTACCATATTTGATGTAATATAAGAAACATATTTGCAGATGCAGGTGGCATGGGTGTCCGCTGGTGGGGGCAAACTGGGCATTTGTCCCCCCCTCACCTTAATCAGGCCTTCTTATCTAGGGTCAGGGGGTTTGAAAGTTGGAACTTTATATATAAAGGATAATGACGCTGTACTTTTAGTAATCCAAACTTAATGTGCCCATATATCAAATATATTCTCCAGTCTATGAGGGGTGACCTGGTTCCTCACTGGGTACAGCGCTGGTATTTAGAGCACAGACTGGACTGTCCATTATATTGTGATGTTTATATACTAGTTGAACTGAATAAAAACCATTCATTACTACAATAGTAGTCTTTTCATTAATATACGTATGTGCTAATTTTGCCATTGCATTGTACTTAAAAAATATCAAAAACATTTCTTCTGCATTTTCTTATTTATGTTCAACCAGAATGAACCGGGATTTTCTACATATTTGAAAAAAAGTAGACCAGTAAGGGAGACTACTCTACAATTGACATTTAATAGTTACCCCCCTTGACAAATGTTACAA
>VCCN01002162.1:9716351-9728084 GCA_006491835.1 Architeuthis dux | reverse complement strand
ACCTCTTCTGATGACGCCAGTTGCACAGCAAAATGCATGAAGTCTTATCTTAATGATAGTAAATATGTTTGAGATGTAACACGCATTTCTCAATCTTTCATTCCCCCTTTGTCAAACTACTTCTACTATATACATATATATAAACTTGTAGTAAAATAAATCTAGTCAATCAATTTTTAACCTTTAGAAAACTTTATCTTCCACAGAATAGAGCCATATGCCTTGTTATAATTACTTCAAATATTTTTATATGCTAGATAATCTCTTGAAAATCAATAATTATACATTATAATCATAAATAAAATGATAAGTCTCTTCAGCTTTTTATTTCTCATCCTTGCAAAATACTCAAGATACCTCCTATCACTTTTTTGTGACAAAAAATATAAATCACTTCTTCAAAAATTATTAATAATGGAGACCATCTCTTCCAGACAGACTTGAGACTTCAGCTCAATTGGCAACTACTTACAGAAATAACACAATTGAGAACAAATTGAGAGGGAAAAGTAGCCATTTTCATCTATTTTTGCTATTTCCATTTTCTTGATGAAAGTTATCAAATAGTAATCAAAATTCAAATTGTATTTGATAACACTGTATCTTTCTTAAAAAAATGATTATAATACGTTTGTGTAGGGTTTCTTATCTTTAAAAAGCATTAGAATTATTATGCATTAATTCTATTATTTTTTTTAAATGCTCTGCTAAGTTAAACATTGCTTTCATCATGAACTTTGATCATTGAACTGAGTAAATATTGGGGAAGAAAATGTGCCATTCAGGCAGGAATTCAGTTTGGATGAAGAAGTAGATAGAGTTAAAAAAAACAGAGGGGAATGGGGAAAAATGAACAAAAATCAAAAAGGAAAAAAGAAAGAAAAGTTTTGGTTGATGGTTTCTAATTATTCCTTCATTTTTTTCATTAAATGGAGAATGAAACACTGTAAAATGACACAAGTAAAACAAGAAGAAATAAATAAATGAAAGAACACTCAATAGAAACTGTCACATGTTGGAAAAAGGGGTGATCAATGAATAAGTTACTTCTCTTGCCTTTTGTTGGGCATTGATCACTGAAAAAGTCTGAATTTAAAAAAAACAAGCATGAACACTGCCGGACACAAACTAAGGGACCAGTTTAGCATAAACTTATGTAATAAATTGAACCCGCCATTAAAAAAAAACATTTTGGGAGAAAATTTAAAAAAAAAACAGAAAAAAAATGTTTTTCTAGACCAAAGAAGTCTGAATTTTCAAAATCAAGTGTGAATGCTGCCGGATGCAAACTAAGGGACCAATTTAGCAAAGATTTACGATGCAAATTGACCCCACACTAAAAACCTTGTGGAGGGGGGGGGATTTGAAAAAGAAACAAAACAAAAAATATGTTTTTTCTAGACTTAATAAGGAGTAAATGTTAAAATTCTTTCAGACCTCTAGCTCCATTGGTGCGACCTGTACACAGGATAGATACATAGCCATCTAGCCATTCAGCCAGATCAACTTGAAAACTGAAGAAACCTATGTTGATGTTGACAGTTTTGGTTTAATATAGACAGAAGAAGAAACATTTGAAAGAAAAAGCAAAATAAAAGAAGGATGAAAAAAAAGAGAGAAGAAAACAACTGAGATGTGGTGCAGCAGGTGTGGTGATGTGCGTGAAGGAGAGTTTAACACCATCAACCTCACTCTCGTATCCCTGTCTGCATAGGTCCAGCAGCAAGACATAGTCAGGATGATTGGAGTCAGACCGAGATGCAGTGGATGACCAGGTCACTTCTTCATGTTACACCATGCTCTTCGTGCTCCATAATTCGTTGCTGGCCTTAAGGTGACCCACTCCCTGGTTTGGAATCAGAAGTGTCCGTCTTCTAGACTAGTTGCCAACCGTAGATAGAAAGCCCAGTTTGTCTTGCTATTTAATCATAGCTGAGAGTAGAAGCAATGGATCCATGCCTTCGTAAACGGCATTAGGGTGAAGAGAATGCGAACTGTATCAGCCGGAGTTTGAACTCGCCTATTTCCATTCTCTGTGCTGCTAACTGTTAGGCCATTTGCACCTCCTAAAAGCCAGGATAATAAATGAAGGATGGAGATGGGGTGAAAAGCAAGAAGTGTATTTTAAAAAAAAGCCTGAATGAATAGAACAAGAGTAAATGATAAGGCATTGCTAGAAGGAGAAGATGGACAGGTAGGTGGAAATTTTGGCATCAGAATGTGTCTTATCTCTCCTGACAGAGCCAGCAATCTCTTTCCTCAAGGTGATGTATCCCGTCTTTTTCATTTATACGATTGGCATATGCCAGGAAAATGAAAGAAAAAAATCCACAGGTTGAGTTTTCATAAATGTTCAGCATCCACCATTTTGGATAAATCTGTTTTTTCTTTCTTTACTTTTTTTTTTAATTCTGTAGAATAGTTGGTATACATTCATGGAATGAAGAAAGATCAAGAAAAACAAAAAAACCAACAGAATGCAAACAGGCAAGTTCATCAGAATCTGTAGAGCTACATCATGTTTCATTATAGAGTGACTATGATGTATTGACTGGCCCAACAAAGGAAGATGGGTTGAAGAAAAATAAAAGCCTGACAAAGATATCACGCTGACAAATCTTTCATTCCCCATCTTTTTTCTTATGGATATTTTTTTCTTTCAAACAACATTAGGTGATCTCTTTTATTAGGGTGTATTTAGTTATTCCATCCATTTTGAAACATTTGATTTAGCAACAAATGAGGTCCAGTTGTAGCAGACACACTTTTAATCAGATTTTTCCAATAACAACATTTACAACAAGAGGCATTAAATCAATATATACAGTGTCACCCATAAATGAGTACAACCCTAATTTTCTTCTAAACCAAACATAGCAGGATTTTATTGTTTCTAGTGGAACATTACACAATCAAAACAGATATTATCAGGTATTATTTATGACCAAACTCTACAGCACTGAAACATATTTTTTTGTAGGGGTGTACTCACTTTTGGACTGTAACATATTCATATATTTTCAATGCTGTAGAGTTTGGTCATAATAATACCTGATAACATCCGTTTTGATTGTGTTTTGTTCCACTAGAAATAATAAAATCCTGCTATGTTTGATTTAGAAGACAATTAACTTTCTATAAAAAGTGGTAGGGGTGTACTCATTCATAGGCATGAGATAAGATCCATGTATGTATAAGAGCCATGTCTGTCACACTTACAGTATCAGTAGCAGCCATCAACCTCTCTCCCTTCCTAACCTCTTATTAAACTACTTAACTTTCTTTTCTCCCCTCTCCCTTCCTACTGCTCAGTAAAATCCCTAACTTTTTTCTTCCCTCACTCTTCCTACCTATTATTAAACTAACATTATTTTGCCCCTCTCTCTTCCTACGCTATTATTAAACTACCTAACTTTCTTTTCTCCCTTCCAACCATGTCAGTCACACTTATAGTATCAGTAGCATCCATCATCCGAGCCTATTATTGTAAACTTATGATAACCATCAGTGAAGCAACATATTATGGACTAGTATCTATTAAAGTAGATAAGTGAATTTATTTTCAATTGGAAATATTTTATGAGGTACAGGTACTGGTTTCTTTCCAAATATTTCAGTTTTCATGTTTTGATGTAAACAATAATATGAATTTGATGTACATTATAAATGTTAAAACATTGAAAAATGTTGCATTATTTTTCATAGACCTATCGATACTGTGATAGCATTCATGATATATGATAAGCTAGCCTGTCTTACATAGGCCTATGGGTATTGTGATAGTATTTATGCTATAAGCTAGCCTGTTTTACATAGACCGATAGCATTCATGATATGATAACCTAGCCTGCTTTACATGGGTCTACTGGTGCCACAACGCCCACAGTAGAGAGTTCTGGTGAATCTTGGAGAAGGTCTATGTCCAACAACAGACGTTAAAAGTCTGATGATGATGATGGATACAGTGATTGCATTCATGATAGAATAAGCTAGCCTGCTTTACAGAGACCTATGGGATATGCAACCCCTCTTTGCATAGACATATTGATACTATGATTGCATTCGTGATAAAATAGGCTAGCCTGCTTTACATAGACCTATGGGTACAGTGATTGTATTCATGATAGGATAAGCTAGCCAGCTTTATATAGTTTTAGGTACTGTGATTGCATTCATGATATGCTGACCACTGCTAAGAACTTTAACATAAACTACAAAAAACACATTTTGAAGTAAATTGATTTCTCCCAAGTTGGTCAGTTTCATTGTCGGAAGCAACTGCACAGCTTTTCATTGCAAATTGCGACATATTTTATGATGAATATTTTTATTGCATGACTGAGCTGCTCCTTGACTTTCCATTCTTTGTGCATTTTAACTTGATGAAACTCTTTTCTAGGTACAGAAAAACATGTCCAAATAGCTTGAACTGCATGCAGTTTGGGGTTTAAGAATTCAACTTTTGCAAGTATATCTGACTTAAACGTTTGATGTGCATTGGGCCACAATCTTTTATTAATACATGTTTTGTTAAAGACAACAGACAAGGAATGTTTTTAATCACCGCTACCCACAACACTGGTTTATTGCTTGGTTTAGGTTATTCATGTGTTCTGACATTTATATGTATCTATATACCTCCTTTTTAATCACTGCTACCAACAACACTGGTTTATTGCTGGGTTTAGGTTATTTACGTGTTCTGATATTTATATGTATCTATTTATGTATCCGGACTTTGCCAGCCCTAATTGTTCATAGTAGAACTTGAAATTTTGCACACACACTCCCCTCAATGAGTAGGGAAAATGCTATTATTTTTTAAAGCCCCCCCCCCAAATCGGTTTTAGAGGGGGGTTCAATATGCAATGAAAGTTTATGCTAAATTAGTCACTAGTTTGTGCCAGATTGTTTTTTGAAAATTCAGACCTTTTTTAGTGATCACAGTCCAACAAAAGGTGAGAGAAGTAACTTATTTATTGATCACATAGCAGAAACTTGAAATTCAGCACACGCACTCCCCTCAATGAGTAGCGAAAATGCTTTTTTTTAATTTATGCTAGTTTAATGTTTTAGTCAACTTGCTTACATACAAGAGAATGTCTGCCAGCTTTTTTCAAACAGGTATATACAATGCGAAATATTACATTAACATTCTGATAACTAAATATTAATGGTGATGAATAATACTTATGATAAATTCAAGGAGTAAGATTGATAATTTTTAAGGATTGGCTTGGTAATTGAAGTATTATGAAATGAAATATAAACTACAATCAATCGTAATTCAAGTGCATGAAGCAATACCAAAAATCTTCTTCTAAAAATCCCTAAAACAACTCAAAATGCCAGATTGAAACAATAAAATTTATTGATTTGTCAAAGCAAAAGTATTTAGAAAAAACCCCATTCTAATGGAAAATATGTCTGGAGCCGGAAAAATCATTAATAATTTTGTTGCAGAATTAACAAAAAAATATGAAAAGATGAAAGTAGTGTCCTTACATTGACTATGGTTTCAGCCATCCCTGCGTAGACTCTGTAAATCACATTACTACTTACTTATGGGAGAGATGGATTCATGTCTTTCCCAAGGGCATTAGTGCAAAGTGAACACAAACTGTCCTAACCAGAGTTTGAACTTGGCTCGCAGAGACCATTCTTCAAGCCATTATTCGCTCGGCCACCCCACACCTCCATATATTCTAAGCATGCCACAATTTATACTGAATTTATGTCATAAAACCATTTTCAAATAAATTCACAATTTTTTATCATACTGATAAGATATAAGTTTCTGAGATGTGTTGTCTTTTGGGAAATCTTAGAAAAACCACCAAAATTGGAATTAGCACCAGGATCTCTTGAGATTGAAAGAAAAACATACATTTTCAGTTTTTGACAATCTGTCATTTACTGGTAACTTTGAAAAATCCGCAAAATATTTTTTATCCTGTTTTGAAATAAATAAAAACATTTTTAAAGCTATTAGGCTTTAACAAAATCTCTTTATATTTATTTTGGTAATACAAAAATAATCGTGATGAAAGATACACTTAACCATTAATATACTCTCCATTGCTTTTGATAATCTTTCTTTTTTTTTGATAATCTATCAACAAGCTTTTCAATACAAGATTTGTAAAATCCCTTCCATTTTGATCTGAAAAAAAAGACCTACTGATTTTCAACCTCTTCTCTTGAAGTGAGTTTTTGTTCAAAATCGTTTTGCAAACTCCTAAACAAATGATAGTCAATTGGAGCAAAAGTCAAGACGGTATGGTGATTGAATCATTTTTCTGCAGCCGAATGCCTTTATGAGATCTATGAGGACGTTCATTATTGTGATAAAAAATGATCCATTTTCTATTCATTAAGGATGGTCATTTTCCCAATTCCACTGCCTAAATCTTAAAAATATATCTTTATTCCATCATCAGATCAAATACTTTTTGAAAACTTTGTCCTATTTGGTCCCATACAGGTGCAGAACTTTTTCTGAATTTGGGACAACTTCTGAATAGATCAAAAATCAACTCCTTCTAACCAAACTGATATATAAAATAAACATATTCCCTACCATGTTTTGAAATCATGACCAAGCATCCGTAGGCAGCTGTCTTACCAACTGAGCTAAGCTGACAAGTCTATGAATTTATTTATTATAGATACAATACAAAAGTTGGAGTAATCATCTTCAGTTGGAATAGAAGTAGGTGTGGATTTTGACCCTACTGATGCACCGATTGCCTTTTTATCAAAACTTTTTGCAGATATATTCTTTGGTCTTTAATTTAAATTGCAAGGAATCAGAAAAAGAAAGTTAGAGTAGACCCAACCTGTGGTAAACCTGTTTATATAAGTTTCCTGCCTTTTGGCCAAAAGAACAGAAAAAACTGGACAATTTCTGCGGCAGTACTTTTTATTGCCTGCCACATATTAATGAAATATTTTGATGCTTACATATCTACAAATTTATTTATTATAGATACAATACAAAGGTTGCAGCAATCATCTCCAGTTGGAATACAAGTAGGAGCAGATTTTGACCCTATAGAAGCAAGGCTTGTAAATTATTTTGTTACAAAAAGTATATACGTTTGTTTTTTCCAGATCTACAGTAGCCAAGGATATAAAAAAAAATTCCATTTAAAATAGAAACAACTTCACACAAACCAAATACGCACTGCTAAAACTGAACTTCCTTTTCTGACAGAAGTGAAAAGTCCTAAGACTTTAATATTAGCAATTTCTCTTTTTTTTTCTCAATTTTTACTGTGTCATGTTAAAACAAATGAAAGAAGAATCAATTGCATCTGAGAAATGGTTCAAAGGAGTTAACTAAATTCTTTTTTTTAATTATTATTTAATATACAACAACCTTTCTATACCTTTTTAGACAACATTCAAGATACTCAATTTCTTTCAGTCCGCTCTCACCCAAAGGACATTTAACATAACAAGTATAAGTATTCAACAGTGTACAGGAAAATAGTTTTCTACATATTTGTTCATTTTGGTGAACATAGATACTCAATTTCTTTCAGATATGAAAAAATATAAAATGGAAGTCAGTATCCTTTAAAAATATTGATAAGCTTTGCTGACCTTTCATACAATTTTATATATGTGTATAAAAAAGAACTCAGAATTGTTATGCACACCCACAGACACTCTTATACTCATGTGTATACACACGCATGTATGCTTCTCACACACTTGCAGTGCAATCAAATGAAAATGCACTTGTATTTGGATACAGCTACTTATTAAAAAAAAACAACTTCAAATGAAGCAAAAGTCAGTTACTTTTTTCATACATGTGTAATGTTTTTGCAGAACCCCTAACCATTTCTCGCAGAACAGTAAGGTTTAGTAAAGCTGGTATATAGTGATGTGAATTAGCATTTTCTGATCTACTCCCTAAGAACTTGATTTAAAAGTAGTGTACATAGGCAGGGCCGGCACAAGGTACCTGGCAATCACCCAGAGTACCAAGTACTATGGGATGCCTGTCATATGTCTGAGACAATAGGACTTTCCAAATATAAATGGGAAAATGAATTAAACAGAATAAAAACAGTAAAAATAAGAAAATTCCTTGTTGTGAAGTCAGAATTTTTTTTTAATATCTCACTGTTAAATACTTTCTGTTGGAATAAACCTTTATTCATTTATACTTATTTTTCTCACTGTAAAACATAAATAAATATACTATACTTTAAAGAGCACTGAAGTTCAGCCTGTGGCACCAAAATCCCTGGCCCTGTTCATAAGATCTGTAGAACATGACTAACTTCATTGTTGTAGGAATTACATTGTAATACCATCAAATGATTTTTCACTCAGAATATCAATAAGAGGACAATTAGCACAAAATATTTTCAAAGACAAAGTAGAGATACATTCCGGAACAGATCTAATAAGAAATATACAATATTCTAAGATCATCACAACTGTTTTAACCCTTTTGAAAATCCTGGGACATATATATCCGAAATTTGTATGACTGACTACTGGGATATATATGTCCCGTAGATCTCTACGTAGAAGTCTACTAGTACATATGTGTCATGAAAAATAAATTAAATGAGATTTTGCTGGTTTTTACAACCATAGACAATGATGACATCGTAGTATGAAAACCACGCTGAAATTAGTTTGCATAATGATTGAACAGGAAAGACATGTAGGCAAAGTGATCTGTAAATTTTGTGTTTTTCGTCACTTTCAGGATAAATGTCTAATGGGACAAATGTGTCCCATCATAATTTTGGTTTTTAAAAATTTGGAAAATTTTTATTTAATATAAGAATCATTTTCCTTAACCATTAAATAAAAATTAACACGTTTTGGCTTTTATTTTTACACCTCTTTTAAGATTCAGGCATTAAGTACCTTAATACATACCTGGGCCAAAAAAATGAGCCAAGCATTTTTTATCAAACTTTTTGCAATTACTCTTTCATTCTAACACTTATAGATGGAATATCCGACAATGTTATATAACAGTACATGCAGTGTTTGTGCGCAGATACATTTTAGTATGGGGTAGCTTTTCCCTTGTTTTTCTTCAGAAAGCTGAGCCATTTGTTTAAGCTGTCCGATATTTGTTTACAGTATGCTGCAACAATGTTGTTCCATTCATCTCTGACAGATTCCCACAGCTGGTCAGTGTTCCCAAATTTTCTCCCAACCAGTTTGGCCTTAATATGTGCCCATATGTTCTCTATGGTGTTAAGATCTTTTATATGATAGAAAGTGCTTGGCTCATTTTTTTTGGTCCAGGAGTCTAGGTTAGTATTGGAAGGTTAATAGTGATTTTTTAAAAAGTATTATTAATATCCACAACTTTAGCTCTTCATATGGAAAAATTGCAAAGTTTTTGACTTTTATGGAGTTTTCGTTTGGTACAATGACAAATATAACCATCACAAAGAATGGATTTGGACCAACTATTTTTGTCAGAGACTTCAACATTTGTGGGCATAAATATCACAATTCACACAAGGCAATCCTTATTTACATTGTCACAGTCACTGTGAAGACGTTAGCCAACTTCTTATCCTGCTTAAAGAAACAAATGTATATTTATTTCTGAGTATTTCCTCAATTCCAGAAGTCTTTTGCCTTGACGCCGTCTGTCACTGTGATTTTCCAAAGCCATCTGCTCAAACAGAAAGACAATGAATGGTCAGAAATAGAAACAACAATATGATCAAGACAGAGAATCATCAGAACACGGAAATTAGTGGCAGAGGAACTGCTTTCTTCTGGAAAATCGATGTACTCTTTGGATGTAGCATTCTCCTGCCATAATTGTTCCACCATCGCTTCAAAATTATATCAGCTGGTGGCAAGCCTTGGGGCAAAGCTGACGGGCTAAAAAAAGATGATAAATGATGACATTGTGCTTTGGAAGTCTATCAAAAGTGCGTTCCACTTGATAAATATTGCTCAAAATAAGGTTTCTTGCACAACCATTCTCTTTTTAAATCCAAAATATCTGAAAACCCAAACATCCCTGCTGCAAATTTCACCGCTAGAATGATTACCTAAAAATTCATGTTTTGTTTTTTGAATTCCAGATTGCTATCAAATAAAAAGTTTTATCAGATACTATTCTTTCAGAATTCTTTAACCACCAACAACAAAAAGGATAATATAAACCACAGAAAATAATAAATATTTGATCAAAATTAAACTCATTTGAAGCAATAACATTTTTCCAATGAAACTCTAATGATAATATGCCATTTCTATAAAACTTTTTAGCTTTAGTGGTCTCAATTTCAGTAAAAGCACAAATTATTGCTTCCTTATTATTGAACCTTTTATTACGGATATGAAGTTCAAAATGCTTGAAAGGATAATAATCAGTAGGAGAAATGTTAGGTGTACATGGTAGATGTTGCAAGACTTCATATCCCAATTTTCTTAGCTTAAACACATAATCTAAAATACTATTCTGTTTATTCCTACCTGCATTCAAAATTATACACATTCAGTAGTATCATAGGTAGTTTAATAAGAGGGTTGGAAGATAGGGGGCAGAAAAGAGAGTTAGGTAGTTAAATAAGAGGGTAGTAAGAGAGTGAGCAGAAAAGCATTTTGATAAAAACATGGACGCAACGAAGATTAGAAGGTATAAGGAAGAGAATGAGAAGATACAGGCATACGGTTAGAGAAGAGCAGAGGCATGAGATAATGGATAATCTTAGGAGTCAACACCTGTGTAATTTCCATGGGTTCAGCCAATATATATAACTTATGTAATATATATAATTAAAATGTATTAATTAATGTATTAGAAGTATAATAATGCATGAATATCATAGGCGTACATGCCAGGGGGCAGAGGGGTCAAATTTGTGTAATCTGGGCAAAACCATGTAAATTTGGGGCCAAGCCCTTTGCCCCCCCTTAACCAAAGAGTTAATTAAAAGATTACTTAATCTAATGTATAATAATGTGTGAAAATTAACATGCATTGATTTATATATAAAAGTTTATGGTGGAAACTCGCCATGGGGCAGTGGTTAGGAAGCTAATCTAGCAGACCATAAAAAAGCATTAAAATAAAAAGCAATGAATATTCTTCTTTGCATATACCTTATGATTCTGTAAAAGATCTGTCACAAACCCTAAAACTGAAATCTTCAACAGAGGATTCCATGTCCTAAATCTCACCTGAATTTTCTTGAAAACCAGGTCTTGTTTATAGATATAAATATGATAATTATAAAGACATCTATTAGTCGAGAACCTATATTCGCCTGGTGCTGGTGTAAGCAACTGCTAAACGAGCAGCCTAAATCGTAAATGTGAATAAAGAAACAAGCTCCATCATCAGATATAAATATGAAACACATTACCAGTTTTGTTCTCGAACCCCAGGAAGATATAAGACAAAACATACCTAAGTATAAATGATGCAATTAACAACAAAATCCTCCTTCAACATCTCTTTGAAAATCTCCAGGTAGGAATCAAAGTGGTTTGTCAAACAGAAAATGAATTGATATCATGTGTGTCTCAACAGGTGGTCAGTACTGATGTTCACAGACCTATACAAAATCTGTGGTCAGTACTGATGTTCACAGACCTATACAAAATCTTTTCAAGTTGTCAAGCAAGCAAAGAAAGATAAAAAAGATGAGTTTGAACTGTAGACATTACTTTGACCAGGGATTGAAGATGTTTTAACTGTTTATAAAGGACAACATGCAAGGT
>VCCN01002162.1:9649488-9665184 GCA_006491835.1 Architeuthis dux | reverse complement strand
CCGGAATCATAGCAGCAGATGCCCATGCATGAAGATAGTAACCAAGGGATGCAAATGTTGATACAGATTTAAGAAAATTATCTGTTGAAAGAATCGAATGATACTTTTATTCAGAGATCTGATGATTGAGGAAAATTCAATATTCCTTAGAATTTTTGCAGCCTCATGAATTAAAACTGAAATTTTATAGATATTCTATTTCCTCTTCTCTTGTGGGATTTTTTCACACTCATTTCCTGTAGCAAGAAGTGAGGCCCTCAGCCAAAGAAGGAAGATAGACTTAATCATTAATAGATTAGGGATCCATAAAATGAGGAATTACAAAGTTTTTTGATCTCTGCACGTGCTATTTTCAGACATTTTCTCTATGAAAAATGCCATCTACACTAAGATTGTTAAATACAACTATTAATTCTATATGTAATGAAATACACTCTGGTTGTGTGTGTTCGTGTGTTCACACGTTTTTGGAGATGGATTTGTACGTGGCCAAAAACCCATATCATATTACCGGGGCTGGAAAATAGGTCAAACGGCTGATGAAATCCGAACAAAGAAAATGCGTTCAACCAACCAGAGTGGTTTAAGGCCGGCCATGATTTTTCAGTCAGCAGCAGGAATCAGGGAGGAGAAGAAGGAAGAAATCTGATTTGAACTGCTAGAATCACTGTCAGTTCTTCAGTAAAATAACCCGTTAGAATTTTGAACAGAAAGACAGAATTCAATACCAATGGGAATAAAACGGACCAATATTTTCAATCGAAATCAACAAATTTTGTCCTCTTTCTCTACTGCCACGTGGGCGAGCCCTTTCTCAGAGTTTATTTTCCTCCACAGATGTGTTCGTTCCCTTAAATCTGCAGCCCTGGAACGAGGCGTCTCTTCCTCACATTGGCGGTAGAAGAAATACAGGCATTATACAACATATATATCTACAATAGTACATATATAGAATTCTTTTTCACATACTTTGAAAATGAACAAAATTAGTTTTATATATTAAACACAAAAAAACTTATGTTAAGAACTTATGACCATCAGTATGTAATATGCATAATAATATTTTAGTAAAACAGTACATCTTATACCCTAAAAAATGTGTGTGAGAGAGAGAGACTGGTCCTTGTCAAAAATGACAATAGGTATAACAGCTTTTTTGCTAGATCTGCCTGGGCAGGAATTGCAGTTATGGCAAAATATATAAGATGTACTTTTATATTCAACGCACCCCTATTTTTAAACTTTTCATAATATGACTAATATACCTTTCTACTAATAGTACTGAAAATTCTTCTTTCATAATCTTAGTAAATACAAGGCAGCCATTAAAAATGGTAAAACTTTTGGTAATCATCAGAATTTAGTAACTTTTTGGTAATTTGTGGATAAATTAACATTTTCAGTTTTTTTGCTTCTTATTTTGTTAAAATACTGATGAGTAGTGAGGATGTTTTTCGGAATCACTTTTATTCTTTGTTTTATTCTATGTTCTATTTTAAAATTGTCCATTAAGTATAGCTCCTACTTTTCACATAATTATCTTTTACTTGAGGGAGAGAGAAAAAGTAAAAATTGAGTTAGGCATGAAGACAAAGAGATGATTGAACATTAAAAAGAAACAGGTCTGATTAATCACTCAATAGAAACCGTCACATGACTGTCAATTGGCAACATGCTGTGTTGGGGGTGATCAATTAAAAAATTGGTAAAAAAGTCTGAATTTTCAAAAAACAAGTATGAATGCTGCCGGACACAAACTAAGGGATCAATTTAGCATAAACTTTCATCGCAAATTGAACCCCTGCTAAAATCATATTTAGTGGGGCAATTTTCAAAAAGCAAAAATAAAGAGTTTTTTCTAGATCTAAGAAGTAAATGTTTAAATTTTAGTCCTCTAGCTGTGGCCTGTATGCATCATAGATACATAGCCAGCCAGCCAGACCAAATTAAAAAATGAAGAAACCTATGTTAACAGTTTTGATGACAGTTTCAGTTGACGGTTTCTAAGAGAGTTTAAGACAAGAAATAACTTAAGAGATAAATATTTCTAGACAACTTCCTTTATAAAACATTCTGACTTATTAGACTCCCTAAATGAGCTTGTAAATTTCCCAGGGGTGAAGCACTTAAGTCAGAGCTTAAGCCTGGGCCTAATTATCAAGCGCCATTTTCTTGTCTAACAACTAGGACAATGGATACTGTGACAATTGACCCTATTTGAAAGATGAGAAACACACAAGCAGAGACCGAGTTTTTAGATCTCTTTACTTTCAAGTGATAATAATAAAACAAAGAAAAAGTGGCTAATTACTTCAAGGTAAATTGTGAAAAGGTAATTATTCTTCCAGGCTTATTTAAAAATAAGACATAAGACAATTCTAGAACCCAAAAGAATATAATTCCGAAAACAAATTACTTGCAGGCAATTTGCTTAAGAAATAAGATTTTTAAACTTCCTTTTAAAGAATTATTATTATTATGTTAAAATAAGATTGGGTTAACTTCATCAATTAAATATGATTTATGATTATAGGTCAAACATATGAGTTCAAAGAGTTGAGATATACTGGGATTGATTTTTAATTTGATCTTTCAAATAGTTATTAAACATAAAGGATGAATTTGTAACAGACAATAACGGGTTTAGTTGATTTTGTTATCATTTCAATATTCATGTTTATTCAAATCATTCGATTAACACCAATGAAAACTAGCATTCCAATTTAAATTATAAAAAAGTTTGAAAAAGTGGTGATCAATGAATAAGTTATATAAATAATATTTTTTCATAGTGGTGTACTCATCTTAGGATGGCAAAATATTTCAATGCTGTAGAGTTTGGTCATAAATAATATCTGATATTATCTGTTGTGATTGTGTAATGTTCCACTAGATATAATAAAAATCTTGCTATATTGCAAAGTAATTGAATGTTTTCATTTGCTATACAGCCAGATTACATGACAAATCTGTCTGACATTCCAGACTCACCAAGGCCACCACAGTCTTCTAACGCCTCTGGCATGTATGTTAATCTACAAAGATCAGCCATCATATTAGCTGTACACTTATTATCTCTACCAATCTGTATGGAGATGAAACATGGAAGAGCACCACTGCAATAGGCAGGGGACATGACATCTTGCATAAAAAAATGCTTGCACATCATTCTCAGGGTGTTTTAGTGTGTGACCATTGCATTCACAATGTTCATTATTCACGTCTTGTGTAGGGTTCTTTTACAAAAAATTGCATCACTCAGGTCTGTCAGATCCCTACAGTCCAGATTTAGCTCCCTGCAATTTCTGGCTTTCCCAAAACCTAAAATCGCCATTGAAATGGAGATTTCAGACTGTGGATGAGATATGGAAAAACATAATGCGGCAGGTGATAGTGATCCTGAACAGTGGAAAAGATGCTGAGATAATTGTGTGAGGTTTCAAGGGGAGTACTTTGAAGTGGACTAAGGCACATTGCCCAAGGTAATCCATTTTTTCAATAATATTAAATGACTGAATACTTTTCGGACAGACCTCGTATTTTCATTTTTTCATAAATGCAGTAACATAAAGTTTTGTTGTCAGTTTTTTTTAAGCATTTGGCTTAATGACATCATGCAATACATTTCTGAATCATTTTATTGAAGTTAATGAAATTATGCATTAAAAAGCAGTCATGTTCAAAGGAGTGACATAAATACAGTATCAAACAAGTGACATATTAAAACTGTTAAAATCTTTAAGATTTTATTTTTAAAAATAAAATCATTAAAATATTTTAACTTGTTTAAAATTCTTGTTCTCCATCATTGAGATTATTTTCCAACTCATATCCGTTTACATTGCTTGAACTGAAATACACTCCCCCAGACATATTCATCGAGACGGATGGTTCCATGTTTCCTAAGCATGGTGTTGATTCAGTTGATTTTTTATACAACTTTTTATACAATTTCAGAAGTTGTATATAAAAATAATTGAAATTAAGATAAAGGTAAACACTAGTCAAATTTAATTAAATAATGTGTTACAATTACTTCATCCAATAATAATAATAATAAGAAGAAGAATAATAAAGAGTTGATAGTCGTTTCATTTTATGTTTCAGAAGTACTCCTGAAGCTGTAAAATTGATTCAGAAGCATTTTACATTGTCACTACGTTACACTAATTTGTGTCACTCCTTTGTTTTGTCACTCCTTCATTACTAGCCCATTAAAAAGAAATGAAAGAAATATTACCTGACTCTTTTTCATCATTCAAAATGCTCAACACCAACAGGATTGTAAATATTTCATCAACTAAGGATGAGTCAAACTTACCTGAAAAAGAAAATAAATACATTATAAATTTTTTAATTCACAACCAAGTCATTATATTAATAATAATGGTTTACAATACATTTTATAATAAAAGCAAAATAAACTAATATTCCAAGGGAAATTATGAATCACCACCATCTATATATATTTCTTTTTTACATTGTTAATTAAACAGTGATGGTGGGCAGTGATCACAAATCAGTGAGTCCAAATTTTCAAAAAACAAGTGAGAATGCTGCTGGATACAAATTAAGGGATCAATTTGGCATAAACTTACATTGCATATTGAACCCCCTCTAAAAAACAATTTTTGGGGGTAATTTTCAAAAAACAAAAAACATTTTCCCAACTCCTTGAGAGGAGTGTGTGTGCAAAATTTTAAGTTTCTACTAATGGTTAGGGCTGGGCAAAGTCAAGATACATAGATCGATACATAGATACATATAAATGTCAGAACACATGAATAACCTAAATGTAAAATTCACATTCCCCATCTGTATTTTGAACTCACAGCCAACTGAAAACCAGCAGGCCCTCTTACTGACTGAACTAAATTGACAAGTCTTAAATATAACAAAATTTATCATACAGATACCATAGGCATACAAGCTGGGGGTGGGAGTGACCCCAAATTTGTGCAAAACGCATTAAATCTAGGGAAAAACGCATTCAATTTTGAGAAATACACATTCAATTTCGGGAAAAACGCATTAAATTTCGGAAAAACTGGAAAATGTTGGGCAAATCAAGCCTTTTGACCCCCTTATGGAAAGACAGATCTGCACAGGCTCATTTCATTCTAATAAATAAATACATTTATTCAAAAAATATATATTTTTATAATTTTTTATTTATCATATATACAATACAAAAGTTGCAGTAACCATCTTCAGTCGGAATGTAAATTGGAGTGGAGTTTCACCCTGCAGCAGCCAGTCTTGTCTGGTGTTAAAAATGTTAATATTCAAAGTAATTCATGAAAGACAGATAAACAGACTTGGTCTTTCATAATAGATGAGGATTTATTTTTTGAAACATCCGACATATGCAGACTGACTGACTGCCTCTGAAAAGTAACATTAGCTTTAAAGTCATTGTTCTTTGAAAGAAAATCTAGAGAATTAATTCTAAGACTCAACTTGGAAATGGACCAAAGTTCAAACATCTGACTCTACAAAGAAGCATAAAGACAGTCTTTGAGTCTTCTGCCGTTGTCTGTCAGCTTGGATTAAGCAGCTTACAAGCAATGCCATAAACGAAAGCATGCATTTTTCCAAGTCACCAAATGTTTGCTGCCAAGAAAAAAAGAAGCCAAAATAAACAAAATGGATCTAGCATGCAAGAGAAAGAACTCAGAAAAGTTGAGCTAAAGAGTTAGAATCTGCCTTGTCAAATCAACAAGGGCATCCCTGCAAAATGGCTCTAGTACCAACTTTGGAAAACTCTTGAAAAACAGAATTACTGCAGAACTAAGCTCAAACTGCATCATTTACCATTGCCAAAAAAGTTGGAAAAGGTATATGTATTCACTTGTCTGTCTGTCTTTCTGTCAGCCTGTGTGTCCACACGATATCTCTTTCAAAAAATAAATCTACTAAATCAGATTTTTTTTATCTAATAGAGTAATATATTTTAGGAATAAGTTACCTAGTCATGTTAAAAGCTAGAAATAGTGTACAAAGTTTTTAAAATAATTTAGATAAGTTTAAAAATTATGGAAAAAAATAAGATTACAAGATTATTTTGGGAATCTTCAGATAAGATTTTCAAAAGAGTCTGATCTGTGAATTGTGTTAAATTGTAGATGTTTGTTGTATTTATGTACATTTGAATGTTTTTATGAATTTTGTATTTGTTTTGAATTTAATGATTAATTTATTTAATATTATGTATAGTTGGAGATAATAAATAAATATCAATGAAACTTTGTGGAAATGTTGGCCACATGCTGCAGAAGAATTGAATAATTTGGGGGAGGATCCAGGAATTTGTTTTCGATTGAAATATACATTTATTATTCTGCACGAAAAAGGGTTAAAAATGAACAGTAAATAAAAAAGGATAGATTTAAATTTTAAGGGAAGTAATTCAATATCTGTACTTTCAAAGTTCTCTCCCTACTTTTTAAATTTAAACAAATTTTCATCCAGTTTTTAGTTAGTATATGGCATTGGCAGAGGTATGAATGCTTTCTAGTCATAAAGTATTCAAATTTGGTCAGACTACTATGGTTAAGGAAACATGGATATTGGATATAATATGAAGACACACCTTGACAAAAATTAAACTTTTTTGTCATCTAAATAAGAATAAGAATTCCAGAACGGGAAATTATAATTTTAGTCCTTTAATGGATTATTCCAAGTATAGGCGTTTTATAATATTTATTATATTATGTGTATCATTCATGAATTTTATCCTTTTCAGAACATCACAAGCATAGGCATATGGAAACTCTTTCTATAAGGCGGTCAAAAGACTTCATTTGCCCAAAACTTTCCACAGTTTTGCCCGAATAATACTGATTTATTTACATTGGTCATTATATTTTGTGTGTGAAATGACAAAAGTCGGAAGGCTTGTGGTACAGAAGATGTATTTATTCCAATGTTTTGTTCTTAACAGAACATTAGCAGGGAATGAAATGGTTGATACAGAAAAGCTTTTGTGTTATATGGATAGTTTTGGAGGTGTGGTTGGGTGGTTGGGTAGTAGTTATTGGTAGTAAGACTGTGTAGGAGTGTGTAGAAAATATCAAACCAGCTACTGGTCATGTGCATAGGTGTATGAAAACTCTTTCTATAAGGGGATCAAAAGACTTCATTTGCCCAAAATGTTTCATGGTTTTGCCTGAATTACACTGATTTGCCTGAAATTTAACAGGTTTTGCCCAAATTGGGAGGGCTTGCCCACCCTGTTCTCCTGGCTTGTATGCCTATGATCACGAGTTAACTCATTTATAAGATAAATATTTGGACAGTATGTTACATTTTAGAGCAAGAACGAGTCTATCCTGAACTTCTTACACCCAGCAGCACCAATTTCACGTGATTGATGCTTATTGCTCATGGCCTGGTAGACCAGACCTCTAAAAGAAAATTTACGGAACATATATATCCCAGCAGTCATAGAAACCAGGAGACTCGAAAGGGCTAAGTTTGGCAAATATCAATAAATAAAATACCAAGTTCTTTACTTTTTATACCAAATGTTACGATCTACAAAATATTTCAAATAAAACACTTCCAGCATGCATAACTGAAAAGCTGAAGTAAGAATACTCTTGTATAAGAAGAAAAATCACATTTATAAAAACAATCATTATTCAAAAACTTGCTTTTATTCATAAACATTTAAAGATTTTTCTCTCACTTTCATTATTTTTGCTTATATGGCAATTAATGCCTAAGTCTTTTGTGTCCCGTTTATGTAGAAATCCCAAAAGAGAAAAATTCTTTTTCTGGCAAAATAAGAAACAACTTTGAATAGGAAACAATGTATCAAAAGAAAGGAAATATTTTATGAGAGGAAAATCTAAATTCTTTTCCATACACAGGATTTTTATATCAGCGACCATAGAAATGTAAGTATCATGATTTTTATGAATATAGCGAAGCTTTGCAAGTATAGAAATACAGGTCTGGTTAGTTACTGAATAGAAAATGTCACATGACCAACATCTTTTGGCAACATGCCGTGTTGGGAGTGATCAATTAAAAAATTGGAAAAAGAAGTGATCAATGTATAAGTTACTTCTCTCGCCTTTTGTTGGGCAGTGACCATTTAAAAAGTTTGAATTTTCAAAAACAAACATGAATGTTGCTGGATACAAACTAAGGGAACAATTTAGCATGAATTTATACTGCAAATTGAATCCCATACTAAAAACCTATTTGGGGTAGAATTTAAAAAAAAACAAAATATACATTTTTTCTAGACATAATAAGGAGTAAATGTTTAATTTTTCAGCCCTCTTGCTCCATTGGTGTGGCATAACCAACCAGCCAGCAAGACCAACTTAAAAACTGAAGAAACCTATATTGACAGTTTTGGTGACAGTTTTGGTTGACAGTTTCTAATACTTTTAGTTTGTGTGTATAGGCCTGTGTGTAGTTGATAAAAGACTGTCTATGTACCTGTTTCTTTGAAACAAGAAAACCAATCTGTCCTATTGAGAATTGGCACTATGTTATCAAGAACACCAAATACTTAAATAACTAGAAAACACTCAGAGAATGCATACCTCTGCAAACACCTAAAAACTGAATGAAAATCAGTTCATATTTAACTACGATTCCGGGGAGGTAACTATTAAAATAATCTTGGATCTGCCACAAAATGTAATCAAATTCTTCCTTAGCTCAGAGAACCCTTCCACAAAATATCATTGAAATTCATTGAAGACTTTTGAAAGGAATTTTGGACAAATGTGAGTGAATACATAAATGTATGAAAAGAAATGAAAAAATATCCCTCAATCAAAAAAGGATTTTCCCCATGTCCTACCCTTTCAGAAAATGTCATTGAGAACTTTTGAATATATGTGTGGACAAACAGATAGACATGAGTGAATACATTTACCTCTTCCAATTTTATTGGCTGAGGTAAATTAAGCTTGTTTTGGTGTGTCTTGGGAATAATACTCCATTTTATAGTTCTTTGTCTATTAGCTTAGAAATCAGCAAACAATGGAAGCTAAGAAGAATATTAAAGGGACATGGACATTGCTCATTATTTTATGTGAGTGAAATGACAAAAGTCAGAAGGCATGTGGTACAAAAGATGTATTTAATCCAATGTTTCGTTCTTAACAGAACATTATCAGGGAATGAAATGGTTGATACAGAAAAGCTTTTATGTTATATGGGTAGTTTTGGAGATATGGTTGGGTAGTAGTTATTGGTAGTAAGACTGGGTAGAAGTATATAGAAAATATCAGATCAGCTGGTGGAAGCTGTTGAGCTTATGGATCACGTCCCTGGAGGGAATTGGCCACTGTGTTTGGGAGGTCAGCTTTCCATGGTTGATCGAAAAAATGTCTATGTTGGAATTTATTGACTGTGAAGGGGTGGGGGGACAAGGAGGATCTGAGTTGGATTTCAAAGGAAAGTCAGCCAAAAGTTTAGAGGGTCTGAAAGTAAGGAATGTGATTTTATATTACTGGTTGCTGAGTTTTTGTTAAAATTGTGTGTGTTTTAGCTCATGTGAATGTTGATATTTATTTTTGAGTGTCGTTGGTGTTAAAATGTATTCATTATATTATATAGCAATTTTATGTTTTGTCTCTGGACCCTTCAAGTGAAATACAAATCAATTAGAGATGGTATTATTCAGCTTTAAAACTGAATGTCTATAGTGTTTCCCATAAATGAGTACACCTCTACCACCTTTTTTATCTTGTCAGATACATTTGTCGTGTAATCTGACTGTATAGCAAATGAAAAAATTCAATTACTTGCGTAATATGTGTTTTTATATTTATGTGTATTTTCTTAATTTAGAACCCCTTTATAACATACAGTATCACCCATAAATAAGTACACCCCTACCACTATTTTATAGAAATTTAATTTTCATCTAAACCAAACATAGCAGAATTGTATTATTTCTACTTGAACATTGCACAATCAAAATGAATATTATCAGGTATTATTTATGACCTAACTCTACAGCATTGAAACTCAAAAAATATTTTTTGTGGCAGTGTACTGATTTTTGGATGGCAAAATATTCATATTTTTGGCAACAGAGTCTCAATGCTGTAGCGTTTTGGTCATAAATAATACCTGATAATATCCGTTTTGATTGTATAATATTCCACTTGAAATAATAAAAGCCTGCTATGGTTGGTTTAGAAGAAAATTAACTTTATATAAAAAAATGTGGTAAGTGTGTACTTATTTATGGACAATATTGTATGTTTTTATAATAATTATTGATTCTGTGGAGTTTTCTATAGCTTGTTCTTCTCGGCTTTCTTGCATTTAAGGGATTTGCATGGCAGGTAAGGTTGTTACATATTTTCCATCAGTGACAGTAATCAAGCCCAAGTAAAACCCATGATTTCCAAAGCAGGCAGGCTCTTCCCATTGAAAGATTGGCGCAACACAATCTTCCTAGAAATCCCCCATTTCGCCTTGTGTCTTACTAAGCTGGTTAAATATTCATTAAACAAAAGTCTTGTAAATGTTTCATAATATGAGAAAGAGAGGTTGGGGGGGGTGAGAGGAGGAGACTAGGAGTCTGGGATACACCTAGAGGCTTAAATAGCTAGTCTTTGTCTCAGTAATATTTTATTGGATAAAACTTAAGAACTAGACAGTAAAAAGTTTTTTAAAAAGCCATTGGATTTATGATAATACCACCAGTTCTTTTCTAGTAAGTGCGTTTTCTTTTCAGGGATCAATATTAGCCAGACATTGGTAATTAAAATGAAGGAAATTGAAATACCATACAGGTATATTAAACTTGTATTTTTCTTTTTACACCATACAAACAAAAAACAGCATTGCATTAAAATAAAACAAATTTGAATTAAAAATTGTAAGGGACAGAGGCAGAAAGTCTCCCTCTGTAAAAAGAAAGAAATGATAAACCTTCATTTATAATTGAATTTGGTTTTTCCTTGATTTTCATTTCAATCCGGTTTTTTTTTTATTTCTATTTTTAAGTAATTAACATTCTGATCATTTCCTGCAAAGAATCTAGCAATCATTGTTGCATTATGGATTAATCTAAGATTCATTTCTATCTCTATACAGGCAATGATTTTAATTTCCCCTGTACCATATTGACTCTACTATGGATTGTCTCCCTTGCATTTTTTGTTTTTTTAAGTAATTTTCCCCCGCTATCCGAAAGTAGAGCTGACCTATGAAACCTTTTGTAAGCCGAAATAGTAAAGGAGAAATTATCATTAATTCGCATAGGAAAAGGTTTTTGAGCGTTCCCAGACCCCAAACAATAATAACCTTGTGTGAGATCTTTGCTAGGATTGACAGTGCTGCAGTGGTATCCTCTGGCTTTCTTCGAGTTTCTGTTGTATTTGGTAACCTTTTGGGAATCTCAAACCAAACCATTTATTCAATACATGGGTCTAGATTATTCTCATTATATTGCTAGCGGTTAGGTCATATCAGTTAGTTCATCCTTGTGATGCCGGTTTTTTCAAATGAACTAGAGAATATGACTTACTGCATGACCCAGGGACTGAACTCATGACCACCAGGTAACTAGATACACACAGCTAGTTACAAGCACACAAAGGATTTATTCTGCTGAAATCATTTTTAAAGACCCCTTTGAAAAACTAATTGAATTACAATGTAACCTTATAAAACTTGTTTCTTGATGATGTGTGTATTTATTTGTGTACAAGGCAAGACATTTTGTCAAAGAATTAAAAGCCAAAATAATTGGTTATCATCATACAGAAGCGTATCATTTTGATAATTTTGTTTACTTGTATAAATGAATTAAATGCTACAAACAGTAGTCCTACTTTGAAATAGCTTCTCTTATAAACAGCTCAACCTGTGTATATGACAAGTTTTGCTTGGTTCACATTGACTTGTAATATAAATCTTTTGTAGTAAAAACCCTTATCTTTACTCACTCTTAAACATTCAAAGATATCTATGTCATGGGTCTATACTTGCTTCTAGAATCAGCTTAATAATGAGACAATGAAATCAAATGATGGATAAAACTGAAAACTGATTATTTCACACCTTCCATGCATAAGAAAGTGGGGATCATAAATAAATAAATATTGTCTGTAATTTTGAGAAGAATCACTAATATACCAACTTCTCAAATGGTTCTTCAGACGATTGAACTCCTTCTTGTTATTTGTGTTATAAACATGACATTTTGGCCAATCCATTCTTCAGCCTTCTTCAGGTGTAAAATCCGAGTATGATGAGTTAAACAGAAATTACATTTAAAGGAGGGTAGCCCTTATAGCGCATGGCCCGGGTGTTTCTGTGTCTTTGTCGTGTCAGGTTTAGATTTGTTGAGAAGTGGAAGCCACATTGGGTTGAAATCCGCACTTGTCTGGCTAATGCATTTAGTCGACATTTTGATGTGAGCTGCCGCTTTGATAGTCCGAAAAATCATTTGAATATTAATGATTATTAATGAGCCTCCTCAAAACTATAGAAAATATACCAACTTTTGTTTGGACAATCTAATCTCTTCTTCCTATCTTTAATGTTGACACATGTTTTGGCTGATTCATTCTACGGCCTTGTTTATATGATATCCAGAGAAAGAGACTGATAAAAAGGGACTCTCTTTCCTTACAGATATCAGATATTACACCTGAAGAATGAATTGGTCAAAACAATGTGTCAACATTAAAGACGGGAGAAGAGATTAGATTGTGCGAACAAAAGTTGGTAAGAAAAAATATGTTCATACATTTAACAAGCAAAACTAATGGATTGCATTAAATGCAACATTGCATCGTACATTAAAATAAAATATACCCATTCTTTTTACACACAAAATGCTTAAATCATCTGATACACGAATAAATACAGTATTTATTTTGTGTTGCTATTTGTAACAACTCGTGAACCAGGAAATACAGTTGTTAGTCTCCGTCTGGAAGATGAAGATTTTCAGGAAAGTCTGCTGGCAAATTCTTTGATTACCAGTGCTTAGCAGGAATATCTATTTACAAAGAATGTGGCATCAAAGAGACAGTCGCAATCCCAGAACAAATGAAAACCGGCTACTCTTTGATGGTTCCAAACATCAGCGACAAACGAATAACAGACAGAAAGAGCACTGAAAGATTATCTAAAGTTCTTTCAGTGCAAAAACAGGAAAAGATAGATGCACCTTTGTTCAAGTAAAATGCACCAAGAACCAAAGAAAAGGCAGTGATTCCAAGTGCAAAAATCAAGTCTGGGAAATCTGGAAATGAGATTTTGACAACAACTTTCAATTGTTGTCCAACTCCGGTCCAAGTCCGGAGTTGACTTTGTTTTTCTAGCATAACAAAAATAAGAACAAGAACTATCCTCACCAAATTTAGGGGAGTAAACTCTTCATTGTTTGTCCACGCTGTTACGTTAAACCAAACCAATATGCAAAATTAACATTCCCCGACCAACTGATTGGTAGGTGGCTCTCTTACTGACTGAGCTAAATTGACAAGTTTTTATGAAAATTTATGTTAGAATAAACAAATACATTCACAAAATTAACAATTTCCTAGCTTTTCTAGCGTAACAAGAATGAGAACAAGAACGAGAACAAGAACAACCCTCACCAAATTTAGGGGAGTAAACTCTTCACTGTTTGTCCGCGGCATTACGTTTAAACAAACCGATATGTGAAATTAACATTTCCTGACCAACTGATTGGTAGGTGGATCTCTTACTGACTGAGCTAAATTAACAAGTCTTAGATATCCATAAAGATTTATGTTAGAAATACACAAGGGCTTATTTATTTCTAATAAATAAATACATTTATAAAGTTAACATTTCCCTACTCTTACTGACTGAGTCAAACTGACAAGTCTTAGATATCTAGAGATTTATTTATTATATATACATTACAAAAGTTGCAGTAATCATCTTCAGTCAGAATAGAAGTAGAAGTTTGACCCTGTAGCAGCCAGGTTTGTTTCTCTGTCATTAGATCGAGATTTTTGGTTTAGTTCATATTAACGATTTCAAACATTTATTTCTTCCAGATTAACCAAATAACATTCATTTAGAAGGTTCTAGGTTAGCAGCACAGAAAATGGAATTGGCGAACCAAGTTCAAACTCAGGCTGAGTACACTTGCGTGCGCTTCACATTAATGCCCTTGGGAGAAGCATGAATCCATCTTTTCTCCCATCAGGTATGGGTAAATAGCATTGCAGACTGGGCTCTTCAGCCTTGCTTGGCAAACAGTCTCGGCGACAGACAACACTGAATTCAAACTGGGAAGTCCAATCCAAGATCAGCCTTGTGAGAGGCTGGTAAGGGACAGAGCAAGGAAATTGTTCCTGAGATGTACAGTTACCAGAGCTCTGGTGAAGCTTCGATGGGCCTAGCAAACCGGGTGTTGATTTTAATGAATTGCCCAAATAAAATAAAGGAAATAAAAACAGACAGACAAAATTACGCAACTGTGTTCTGGACACTAGAGTCCAGTATGTAAAGTGTTAAATGGAGATAAGATCACTTTTCAATGAAGAACCACCCCAGGCTTGTTGCACATTAAGCAATTTTTTCCTTGCTTCTTTGATATAAGTTCTATGAGTTACTTACAATTTAACTAAACATGAGAAAAAAAGTTATTCAGCTCCTTCAGGGAAGAATTTTCACAAGAAAAGAAAAGCTTTTATCTATTTTTGATGAGTGAACTCTACATTGGCAAGCTTTCGGCAGAGCAAGCTTAACCTTCAAGAACAAGAAAATCCCAAGAAGGGTCTACAGCCCATGTATCCTCCTGATAGTCACCAATGGAGCTGAAACATGGAACCTGACCAAAAGATTGGTCCTCAAACTAAGAACCATGCAATGTGCACAAGAGAGGACCATGCTTAACATCACATGGAGAGATCACAAGACAGGACAATATATTAGAAAACAAACAGGGGTCAGAGATATCATAGCAACCATTAGAAAACTCTAATGGCAATGGTCAGGCTATGTTGCAAGGATGTTAGACAATCGCTTGACATCACAACTTACATCGAGGATCCCTAGAGATCATATGTGAAATTGTGGCTGTCAGAAAATAAGATGGCAGGATGATTTAGACAGGTTTGGGAGATACTGACACTGCGACACACACAATCGATAGGTCTTGCGGATCTTGCGCGTCTTGCGCGTCTTGTGTCCAATGATGGATGTTAAAATGATGATGATGATGATGAATAGTACTCTCTTTTTGCTTTTACAGTAAAAGGATTTTACAAGTATAATTTTTGCCAACCTATCTGCTGATGACAACTAGCATTTGCTGTCAAAGAACAGATCAACATCCGATACTTGACGGGAAATCAGCTCAAGGATTATTGAAGTTGACAATATTTTCCTAAAAGTAATTAAGTTTTCCATATTGTGTTGGTCAGTTTTTAAAGAAGAGTTTTTGCTATTTCCTTTCATTTTTCTTCTCATTATATTTCCTCTTTTCTTCATTGACAAACATTTTCAATTATTGGTTTTGTAGGGAGCAGAGGCACAATTTACAAAACTAGTAAATGCTTCTAATCAATATGGCAGAAAAGATTCCACCATTTTTTCCATCCAGTTTTTAATTTTATTTTTAACTGCTCACAACAACTTTTAAGCCTAGATGTTCCATGAGAAATTCCCATTTAAAATTCTACAAGAAAGTGGACTCTTCAAGACAAATATTTTTTA
>VCCN01002162.1:9543991-9565315 GCA_006491835.1 Architeuthis dux | reverse complement strand
GATGAACATATTGTAGAGAGGTTTAAATATGGTTAAATTCTCTATTGCACCCTTTAGGTTATTTTTTAAAGAAATCATTCACCAAAAAATGTCTTAATGAAACTAAAATGATATTTTACTTATGTTGTTAATTCAATTTGAACTGCACAAATCTTTGAGGCAGGTGCCATGACCCAGATTCTCTGAGTCTGAGAAGCATTTGTAATGGCTATTTTTAACATTTTATAAATTTTAAGTGTTGTCAATAATTTTTATTTGTTTTATATTCATTGTGAATGGTCTGGCAATTTGTCCAAGTTTTACGTTTCACTTCACCGGTAATTGATATTTATTATCACCTACCAATGGTACGGCATGTATTTTAAAAGACCTAATGTAGTTGTAAATTCATTATATGTAATTTAGTAAATGGATCGGTTTTATCCTAGTATTCCATAATTCCATAGTGTTGATGACACTTGTGCTACACTATTTTGTGCCTGTGATTGACATTATGAATTTTAGTACTGCACAAATTGATTTAGAACTGAACAAGCAGGGGTCCACTGAACTTTTAAATAAACCCTGCCTTGAGCTTGATGCTTTGCTGCTAGATTCTCAATATTTGGATATACTCAATATAGATATTTGTGATATTTCGTTTTATGTCTACTCGCATGCAATATATCAGTTTGACTGCTTTCCTTTGCCAATACTTTGTTGACTGCTCTAAAGCCGCAATTTAACCAAATATGGAAAGCCCAACAGTATTTAAGCCATTTCAGGCCACAGGTTAGGATAGTTCAGTTTAGTTGTATTTGACAACTGCAATTCAGTCATTCTTGCACTTCCAAATTTATATTTGCATTCATCATTGCATTTTAGTTCACTGACAGATTCTAGTAGAAAGACAGATACAGACAGACAAAAATAGATGTGAACAGACTGAAATAAATATCCATAATTTTGAGTATTTTTTATTCCATCAGTTGTTCCGACGATTCACCTGATTCTTTGTGTTGCTTCTGTTGTTAGCACAATGTTTTGGAAGATCTATTCTACAGCCTTCTTCAGATTTATAATCTATAGGGATCTCTTTCCTACAGAAAGATTGGGCTAACAACAAAAGCAACACAGAGAATAAGTTCAGTAATCTGAAAAACTCATGAAATGAAAATAACTCTTCTCAAAAGAAGGTATCTTTCTTATCGAGAAATGCATATGGCTCTACACCTTATATAATTTTAAGAAGAATCATTTTCATTTTTCAGTTGTTGCAACTACTGAACTCATTCTTTTTGTTGCTTTTGTTGTTATCACAATGATTGGGCTGATTCATTCTAGAGCCTTCTTCAAGTACATAATCCATGAGCAAAAAGAGGAGTTTCTTTACTTTAATGAGTCAGACCAGTGTGAATTTCTGTGTTCAGTAGGAAGGAAATAGGAGAGCATCCCCATCTAGATATATGGAATCACCTGTGTTACATGGGCTGTTGAGAATAATATCATTTGTGTGGCTCATATCAGTGGGAATGAGTTGAGTATGTTAGCTCCCTATTTCTGTAGAAAAGGGACCTCCCTTTTTCCATACGGATGGTAAATCTGGAGAAGAATGTAGATTGGATCAGCTAAACTGTGGTAACAATGAAAGCAGCACAAAAATGCATTCAATAAACTATTCAGTAAACAACTATTGGAATGAGATAACTAGGTTCACACAGATAGAACGAATATAGATATTTTTGAGGTCATGTTTTTTAAAACCCAAATTCATTGTTTATTCTTCTTTCATCAGTGGTTCCCATATGCTATTGATATCTATGCTTAGCCTACTGATGAATGGTTTGATTCTCCATTGCTATTCATGGTTATTTTGACTACTTGTTTCTTTAATGATACCTTCTATAATTCTGAAATGGCTCATCATTCCAAGAGGTATTCAAACTCAATCTTTTTGTTGCTTTTGTTGTTTCCACTATATTCTGTACAATTCATATGGAAAGATGGAGGGTCTCTTCCTTTGTATAATTATGCATTACTTACAGATATACTCATGGGCGTCCACTGGCACAAGGCATTTGTCTCACACCCTGGATCAGGCTGTCTCACCTAGGATGAGCGGGTTTGAAAGTTGGAACCTTATAGTCAATAAAGAATAATGGTCTAGTACAATTGTTTTATGTAACCCCAACTTAATGTTCCCATATAAAAAGATGGTATAGTTGCCACTTTGCCCCACCACCCTGGAAAAGTGGCAGTAGATGCCATTGAGTATACTTCCTAAGAAATGTCTAACATCATAATATTTGTCAAGAGATTTGAAAAGACAAGAGGAAGTAAATGCCTAATAAGATTTCAGAATTACAGAATATAAATCATAGGCACATATAATTTTCAATAAGAACAATTTTGTAAAGATAAGAAAATAATGTTGGATTATCTTTCTTGAAAAACAACAACCTTCAAAATGTTGATTCCCTCCTTTAAAAATATCCTATCAAAGTCCAAATTCTACCCTATTTTTCAGGCTAGACCTACAGACAAACAATATTTCAACAATAACAGTAACTTAGTACTAAAACCCCAAGAGAAAATACTGTTTTTGATTTTGTTTTTCAAGGTGAAGGCAAGGAGAAAATTTTGAGCAGATATACAGAATGAAGAATTATGTTTCTTAGTTTGAAAGCTGAAAGAAGCAGCTCTTCCTGCTCATCCATAAAAGCCTGATAATCAGATTGAAGTTGCATTTTTGGTTAAGAACATTCTGAACTCGGATTGAAAATAAGGTCAGACATGTCTTTTGCACACTTTAAATCTTTACAGTTGGCTTAATGCAATGCTCGTCTTCTTCTGCTTGGTACCTTCAGACCAGAGTTCATATCTAAGCAAGCAAAGAAATCTTATCACGCTAGGTGTGACAAGAGAACCCATAAACACTGACAAGATCATTCATTTCATTTAACTCTTTGAGGGTCCAAGAACCAATAGTGTTTGCAGTGTCGAGGTGATGGGGGGCTTCCAAATAAAATTTAATTTAAGACGCATAAAGAGTTGAGCTGGACCTGTCTAATGGAAATTTATCTTTTGTCTCAATTATTATAATAAAAATTCTTTCTTAATTTGCTTTGAAAATTATATCACAGTAAGTGGTTAAACAGTGGATAATGAGAGTTGGTTGAGGCATTAGGCCAAAGACTGTTTAGATTCATTTCGCTCGACTACCCTTAGGAAAGGCATGAATCCATTTCTCCCCCATGTCATGCATAAATAGCGGGGCAGTCAGAACACTTTAACCTTATAAAACAGTCAATCTAAGAGATGGTTACTTGGGCATTTTAAACCATTTTAATAAAACTTCAAAATTAATGTTCTAACAATCTGTGCTGATCATAATCTCAACAGACACAATCCCAAATGCCAAATCCAAAAAAATCAGAATCCCTGAAGGCTTAAATCCCCCAAAAACATAATCCTGAAAGATCAAAATTCTGTTGGGACTGAAATCCCAATTGTCAATATCCCGAAAACTGCAATGCCCATTAAATAAAGGCTAAATAAGAGAGATAAGTGCTCTGGTTGTTTATAGAGATCGTTCTTTGCTTGATATTGTATTGAGAGTATTTGACTTTTTATGTTATTCTTTCTTACTACTGTATTCGTTATAACACAATGGATTATTCTAACTGTATTTCCTCATTATTATCATTATTATTATAGCACAGGGTTTAGGGTTGGCTATGTGATACAGCAACAACGAAAACTTCAGTTTAAAAATGTGTCATTTGTCTGCATTATGTTTCAGGGATTTTGACCTTTCAGGATTGTGGTTTTCAGAATTTAAACTTTTAAGGATTCTGATGTTTCGGGATTTCAACATTCAGGATTATGCATATGGAATCAAGTACTTCAGAATTATGACCCAAACACCTATTGAACATATCAGTCATAAATACTCAACAAAGAGTCTAATTCTTAAAGGTAGTATTTTTCTCTCCTGTTCAGCCCACTAAAGATTTTGTCAAGAGAAGAACACATCTGCACATCAGTTATTTTTTAATTTAAAAAAAAATATTGCCTAGAATGAGAGATCAAAGCTTGAAATGGGCACACAACATCTGTCAGTCTTTTTAGATGTCACCTTGCATGTCAGCCATGTTTTCCGCATTTGATTTCTACCCGAGAAAAAAATATTCCAAGTGGAAGGTTGTGGCTCAAACCATAAAACAAATTCACTTGATCCGATGGAACCAGAAGATGACTGTTGGTTTTGATCTGAGACAAAGGTTTAAAGATTGAGAACTCTCTGTCAAAAGTTAGTATTGGGGATTGTAGTTTTTTTCAATCCCCATATGTAATCTAAGTTCTTTTTCGAGACATTCGTCAGAATTTTTTTCGAAAGAGACAAGCTAAAGGATGAATAAGATATTTTTGTCATAAGATTTCAAAGTATGTCAGGTGAGTCCTTTGCGTTCAAAATTTAGTGAAATAAACATGCCAAGTGTATGGTTAAGTAGGTAGAACTCTGGGTCAGAAATTGTAAAGTCCACAATTTCAATCCTTCTATCAAATACTCAGTATCACGTTACTTAAAAGTAACGTCTTCATGTACAATTTTGAAATGTTCTATCAGAATCAAAAGTTAAAATTGGGGATTAATATATGAGCGTAACGTTCTGGTTTTATTAATCACCGCTACCCACAGCACTGTTTTATTACTGGGTTTAGGTTATTCATGTGTTCTGACATTAATATCTATCTATGTACCTGCCCAGCCCTAACCCAATAGTAGACACTTGAAATTTTACACACACTCCCCGCAATGAGGAGGGAAAATGTGCTTTTTGTTTTTTTGAAAATTCTCCCCATAGTAGGTTTTTGAAGGGGGTTCAATATGCAATGTAACTTTATGCTAAATTGATCACTAGATTGTGCTTGCTTGTTTTTTTTTCGAAAATCCAGTCCATTTTTAGTGATAACAGCCCAACAAAAGGTGAGAGAAGTAACTTATTCATTGATCATCCCTTTTTCCAACTTTTTAATTGATCACTCCCAATACGACATATATCGGTGGTGGTGATTCATAATTTTCCTTAGAATGCTAGGGTTATTTTGTTTACTTTTTGTGACTATTTGGTTATCATTTAAAAGTTTGTAATGCATGATTCCTTGCATATCTTACCAGTCAGCAAGACCTTCTTAGGATGAAGCATGCCTCCAGGCTGGAGCACAGGTCTATCATCGTGACTGAGTCACTGATGATGTCAGTTAACATTGTGATAAAGATCCATTTCTCATGCCCAGTAATGACTCTGTCCAAAAAAGGCACCCGGGGCTGCCGAGAATGCAGTGACTCACCACAATCAGGATGTTGCTGGCGAGTTGCTACGGACAGGTCATGTGGGTTCCATTTTGTAACCTTTGATATTTTTCCTAGCTTATTCAAATTGCATTGAACAGTTATATGGCTAATATTGAATTGTTCACAAAGTTCCCTGATGCTTGAGTTTGCAACTATCAGTACAAAACAAAAAACATAGGCAGAACATAGAGAGAACCTTCCTTACATCCTGATAATTATCATAAGAGACAGTGAAATCTTGTATTTAAATCTATTACATCTAACTAAAATTGAAGAAATATCAGTGGGTCTGTGTCTGTGCATGCGTGTATGTATACACCGTAATAACTAGACAACAGGCCATTGTACGAGGTTGATATTCACCATATATATTAATCAGTACACCAGGCATTGCAGTGTCAAGTTTGAATTTGTTTTGATCAGCGGTTCTCGAGAAATCTAATGAAAATAATAAGAAATTAAGGATTATAGATATTTTATCTAAATTTAGATCTAAAATATCTAAATTGGCAACACTGCAGAGAAGTAACCAAAATACTTTGAAGCCGTAGTTTCTTACAATGGACGGAAAATTATTTCACATGACTATTATGGCAGGCTGCTCAATTCACCATGAAGTCAGACCCCTTCCAAACATGCACCTTTGGAACAAGTAGTTTTGTTTAATTTTAAGAAAAAGATTTATTCTTTCTTTTAAAAGGCAGTTGGCATTAAATTTTGTTTTTTACATGCTTCACCTACGTTTATTCTTGGTCATATTTGACATGATACAGGGTTGAAATATACTTAAAATTTCAATACCAAAAGCTCTATCAACTAAGGTAATTAATCTTTTGTGCATAGCTGGCTGCATTAAAACAATTCCCCAGTCATAACTTCTAGGCCATGAGCATTCCTTCAGGAAGCAAAGATCACAGTTTCTATGCAACAACAACAATGTTATATGAAAATGTCAAAGACTTCTATTTGGCCAGATGTGCCTGACGACTTCTTCCCCATTATCTTTGAAATGTCTTCTGCCATACTTGATGTGCCTCAACCAATTCTCTCCCAATTTCCTGATTCCAGAAAGGATGTGACAAGAAAAAGAAAAACAAAATCTCAATAAGGAACTGTTTACTCTGAAAAGATTTCTGTGGGCGTAGGTCATAGGGATTTATTTAAAATTAATATGGTTTACCAAGGGATGATTTGTAAGTTCAGATATTTGGAGGTTTCTTTCTTTCTTTTTTCCTCATTCTGTATTTCAAACTAATGAAATTTCTAAAATATTACCATTTTGCTTATGGAGGTGCGGATGGCCCAGTGGTAAGCAGCACGGAAAATGGAATAGGTGAACTGAGTTCTAACTCTGACTGAGACAGTTTGCATTCACTTCGCACACTTGCCCTTGGAAAAGGCATGAATTGATCTCTTCTCCTTCTAGCTCTGGATAAATAGCAAGGAACACTGTGTTATTCAGCCTTGGTTGATAACCAGTCCAGGAGCCGCGCAACTCTGAATTCAAACCAGGATAGTCCAACCTCTCGTCCAGCATCATGCGACAGAGTAGAGAATGTGTTCTGGAAATATATGCTTAAAGGGGCTCTGGTGATGCTTCTTTTAACCCCTTCAAGACTAATCTATTAAGGTGCTTAATACCTGAATTTTTAAAAGTGGTGCCTAATAAGCCCAAAGTGGATTATAAGAAGTTGCTCAAGTAAAATAGATGAGAATGAAAATGGACAGATAGACTAACTAGACTGCCGTCCTCCATCTAGAAGTGGGAGGTAAAGAAAAATTGTTATTTTCAAATCTATTTCAGATATTTAAAGGTTACTCCATTTATCACCTTATATAAAATATTTTTCTAGTTTTAGAGTTAAAAAATAATAAATGGGGCTCTTTTGTTGACCCACCATAAAATTATGCTTGTGAACTTCAATATCTTCACACAAAATACCTCTAACTATAAACAGATGGGTATTTACTGTGAATATTCAGAAATTATATATAATACATTCTTTATTGCAACATAAATTATTCTTTCTCATTTTTTAGGGTTTTTTCCTTCTTGGAGTTTATTCCTAAGTTTTCAAATTTATTTTTACATGTCATAAAATATGACCTATCATTTAATACAGAGTTTTCCAAATTCTTTGCATTGGCAACACACTTTTTAAAAATAACATTTTTTGTTATACATTACATACTTAAGTTTTGTTAGCCAAGCCAAATATATAATGTCATCCCAGCAGTTAAACTCAGGAAAAGTATTTTTTTAGAGATATACAAAACTATACTTAATTTTGCATCATGCCTATAGATTATCGACGATATACTAAAGTGTCATGACACACAGTGTGTAAAGCTCTAATTTAATGTAAATTATATACAAGATTTTAACAAACCAAAAATATACTTCTTTGAGTAGGACAATTTAAAAATGTAAACTGAATAACAGAAATGTTGTGTATTCTATTCTGCCGACACCATTATGTACTTCAGATTTTGTATAGAAAAGCAACTCTCTGCTAATACTGCTTCTTCATATTTTAAACAATTAGTCAATTTGAATGCAACGATCACACAGTACACAAGCTCACTCAATGGTGTCTCACTGCCGACCGAGTAACCAAATGGGAGTTTGTTTATTCCTACATGACAATAAAGTCCCTTCTGATTGGTTGCCAAGATACATCAAGCCTGCGCAACTGGTTCTCGAGATATTAAAAAATAGCTAACCTTGTATGTAGTTACATATATTTGCTGCTAGCAAACCAATTCAAGTGAGTTCAATGTAAATTAGTGTGGAGTGAGCATAAATAGACTTGGCCGAAACTCGAACTCGGTCCGCCGATTCTGTTTTCCATACCACTTACGTACCTCTGTCGGTAACTGTTGAACACTCGTATATATACCTCCCCACAATGGCACTAATTGAAACAAAGAGAAAAATTACCTCATCAATCTGAGACTGAGCAATAGACAACTGCACAAGAAAGCAGTTAACCACTATATGAATAGACAAAACTGAACATACACACCTCATCGACTTTCTCCCAAACCAATTTCAGCTGCAGTCAATCACAAATGATGCCTTCTTTTTCATTACTCACATAAAGAATTTACGGAGGAAGAGACAAGTTAGGCAAGATGGAAAGCTTTAAAGGCCAAAGATACCAAATTCTTTCATTTAAGTTGTGCAGAGTTTTTATTAGTTCTTCCTATGGGGCAAACAGTTATCAAGGTTTTATAGCATACAGTTTCGTTCTTTGTGAGCACACCAAAGAAAGGGTTTTTAAACTGTTAACAGAATCTACTGGGGCAAAATAATTTGTACAATAACATTTCTACTTAAGCAATTTATACCAAGAATTGTTCTTCAAGGTAAATTAGGCAATATCTTTCTTTTAACAATACCTTTTAATGATTTTTGTGTTTTCATTGAATCTTAAATGATCTCGCCATGGTGCAGGCCAAGGCAAACCGTATGGAGATCCTGGGATGCCCAGTCGACAGAATCCCCCTCTCAGCCTTACTGATGTAGTCCAAAGGAAAGCAGAAATATAAAGTGAGACTAGCCGTCTCCTGAAAATAAGGCTTGGAAAGTTGTAATCTGTGCAGAGATTCTGAAATCTGGTCTAGTTGATCACGTATAGAAAGAAAAGTCGGTACTTCAACACTTATGGAAAAAAACAAACAAACTGGTTTGGTTAGTCACTCTGTAGAAACCGTCACATGACCAACATCTTTTGGAAGCATGCCATGTTGGGGGTGATCAATTAAAAAGTTGGGGAAAGGGGTGATCAATGAATAAGTTACTTCTCTCGTCTTTTGTTGGCTAGTAATCACTAAAAAAGTCTGAATTTCAAAAAAACAATTTTGAATGCCGCCGGACGCAAACTAAGGGACCAATTTAGCATAAATTTACATTGTAAAGTGACCCCCCCCCTTTAAAAATCTATTTGGGGGGGATTATTAAAAGAAAAAACAGCGTTTTTATCTAGACATAATAAGGAGTAAATGTTTAAATTTTCAGCACTCTAGCTCCATTCATGTGACCGGTACATGTGATACATGCATTCATAAATAGCCAGCCAGTGTCTATGACTTCAGTTTATAATAGTTAAAGGTGATAATCGGTTAAAATTGCTAATCTTAAACACCAGTCGTTCATAAAAGTGGAAGGCATTATAGTACTATAGTAATAAATCAAGTTCAGAATTATTGAATTCGAATTGATAGATTGCAAGCATTTAGTGGGCCCCTAAAATTGCGAGACCTGAACCACTATGTGTGGATTGTGTCTACTTTATATAATAACAATATTTTTACACAAGCTCCCTCCTTTACCATTAACCTTAATCTTAACATAAATATATTTTTCCATGATAAAAAATATATGGGACCAGTTTACCACTTAGATGATGAAAAAAAAATCTGATTAATACAGGCCTGTTTATATACACCTGTTTATATACACCAAGATAGATTAGATCTTTCTAAATGAGATTAGATTAAATGCTGGAAACATCACGTTCACAAATTAGTAGTTTCATGAATATAACAACAGATCTTTCTTTCTTTTTTTACCCTTGAATATGGCCTTTGTGCCGCCTCTAATGTTCTTACTATCAATCTCACGTTCTTTACTTAGCTGTCTTTTGTCCGAAGCTGTGTGTGTATAAACACAGAGTATGATGCACAATGACAATAACTCCCTGGCTGACTTCATTAGCAATGACTTCAGGCACAAAATTCTTAATCAGCCCACCAAGAAACATCTACGAATTAACAGTGTGGTTTGATTTGCCATATTAAGCTTGTGGCATAGACTGCCTAAGATGCTGTATTTTAAGACTTTGTCTTGTTTAGATTGCCATTGTTTTTGGTATGCATGTGTAAATATTTTATCCTGCAGCAGATTACTAAAGCAATGGATATATTCTTTGTTATCTAATCCAGAAATTGTTGTTCTATTTTTCTCTCTGGTAGCATTGGTCTGTGAACAGATAAGTACAATGACTTACAAGCAATGTTCCCTCTAATTTTTAGTAGTCATTGTGCACAAAAATCTTATGGTTTCAAATTTTTTTACCAGTTGCAAAAGTATGTGTGCACTTTTGAATATAAAATAGTGAATCAATATTTTTTCAATAAAAATTCAGTAATCTATCAACAGAATTTAAATTGTTTTGTGCGGACATTAATTTCCTTTGTGTGATGGTTGCAAAATATGTGTGAACGCGCATATCTTAGAGGGAACAATGCTTACAAGATAACTTTTTTCATGAAGTTTAACGCACTAACTTTTCCAACGGTATGTATCCAATCATGTTTCTTCAGAATAAGGAAAATTTTTGATTTAATAAAAGAGTTTTTTTCAACACCTTTTGGCTTTTTTTGTACTCTTTTAAAAATTCAGGTATTACGCACCTTAATAGATTAGTCTTGAAGGGGTTAAAAGATCTACTTCTATCAACCAGGTGGTGAAATCTAATTCTAAAAAGAATCATCTTGGGAATATCTGGGCATAAACAAACAAGAAGACATTCCTGATAGTGAAAAGCAGTTAATTTATTTCCTTTGTTTTTTATTGTAACCGAAAGTTTTGACCACCTGATCTTTTGAGATTGAAAGAAATGAAATTTTCCAATTTGCCTTCACCTTGTTTGTTCCTTCCACAGACTTTCCTCTGAAAATCTATCCAGTCTAAATTGCTCAAGTTTACTCTATTAGCAGCTGCAATGTACCTAATTATTTAAGACTGGAGGAACAATATATGTATTTTTAAAGATTTCACTAATGTTTATTTGCCATCTACGTCTGCTTAGGTGTGGGGTGCAAACAGGGAATTTGCGCCAACCCCCCTGATCAGGCCTACTAACCTAAGTGAGGAGTTGGAAAGATGGAACCTTTTAGTCAATTAAGGATAATGATGCTGTACAATAGTTTTATGTAACCCCAACTTAATGTACCCATATAAAAAGATTGTATTATTCTTTGCTGGTAACAGGGTTGCCGCCAATATATATTCTGAATATATCCTTTTCCCCACACCTCCCTGGAAACAAATCCTTTGGCTAATCCATTTTTCGGCCTTCCTCAGGCGTAATATTCCAATTCGGATGTTAAACCTGAGTAAGGTCGAAGAATGGATTGGCCAAAACGTTGTGTTAACAACTCAATCTTACAAAGAACTATTTGAATGTTGGATGATGTTGACTTTGGCAAAGGGTCATGTTTCTCGAACAGCCTTTTTCAACCTATTTTAGTTTTCCATAATGGTAATGCTTATGCCACTCCACACTTTCTGATCATTGATATAGGAGGCCTTAATTGAAAAAAATTAGTTTTTCTGAGCATTGGTTTCTATGTTATTGATGTTAAAAACTACACTCACTTTCTTATGCATTCATTTTTGCCAAACACTCTCATATACAGCTTCCTTCACTGTACAAACTTTCCATTATCTCATTTTTCCAGGAGGATGTAAAAATGAATATTTGTGAATTCTCTCACTCCGTCAAGAAAGCCCTCAGTGGCAAAAAAGAACACTTTAACAAGCTTGCATTCGGAAATGTCTGAGAGGCTTCACAGAATATGAACTTACAATATCTTCATATAGAGAACCAACACACATGGATTCATACCTAAACTTTACGTCAAGCGACCATTTTTGTGGAAGCAAAAGAATAGTTTTTTCTCCCTAAAAAACTCTTAAGTAGAGACCCTGACGTCTTACAGCATGAATTGACTCATATACATAAAACACACACCAAAAAATAGATACAATTAAATTAAACATGTCTGGCTAGTTGCTCAATAGAAACCATCAAGTGACCAACATCTTTTGGCAGCATGCCATGTTGGGGGTGATCAATTAAACAAATTTGAAAACAGGGTAGTCAATAAATAAGTTACTTCTCTCACCTTTTGATGCGTAGTTATCTCTAAGAAAGTCTGAATTCTCAAAAAGCAAACGCGAACACTGCCAGACACAAACTAAAAAAACAGTTTAGCATAAACTTACATCGTGAAATGAATCTCTCTCCCCCACACACACTAAGTGATCACTAAAACAGTCTGAATTTTCAAAAAAACAAGAGTGAATGCTGCGGGACACAAACTAAAGGATCAGTTTAGCATAAACTTACTAAAAACCTATTTGGAGGGAATTTTTAAAAAATAAAGAAGATTTTCCAAACATAATAAGGAGTAAATGTTGATATTTTCAGCCCTCTAGCCCCATTGGTACGGCCTGTATGTATGATACATACATACATACATACATAGCCAACCAGCCAGATCAGCTTAAAAACTGAAGAAACCCGTGTAAACAGTTTTGGTGACAGTTTTGGTTGCTGGTTTCTAATTAAATCAAATATCCTAAAACATATATCAAGTTCAGATTTGGATATTTTTTAAAAAGCATGAAATACCAAAAGGATACAAACTAGATCAGTTTGTTGTCATCCTTCGTCTGTTAACACATTCACTGCTACCTTGGTTAGCACAACATGAAGCACAACAAAATAAGCACGTTCTCTGCTCAGTATCTCAAGGCAGAAACTGAGTCTAGCACGTTTCAATAGCTAGTTATATTACCTTAAATTAAACTATGAAACAGATGCACATATGCATCAATATGCAACACGCCACACAGTTGGCAGAAAGCATGTTAAATAATGAGAAGAATCTTTCTTTACTTTGTTCTGCAAATTGCTCAAATTAGAGTAATGGTGAAAGCGAAAAAATAAAAATTCAACAAGATAAGTTTTTATGTTCAGAGCATCTTTAGAATTATTGGATGCGACATGCACTTGAGGAAGTATAGAGAATGTACTGGAAGGAAGGGCCATCTTTAAACAACCAAACGAGTTGTGGTTAGCAAACTAATTTGTCAGACCTATAACTAATGTAACAAGTTTCCAAACAGTCAGCAGTATCTAACTACAATCGAAGAATTCACGTGTATGCACTGCGATTACTCAACAACTGATCATTGTACATATCGCCAGATATATTAGTCAGCACAGCAGGCATCACAGTCTCGGATTTGAAGTTGTTTGGATCAGCGGTTCTCGAGAAATCTAATAAAAACAAGAAACTAGCATTCCAAGGGAAATTATGAATCACTGCCACCCATACTGTGTTGGAGGTGATCAATTAAAAAGTTGGAAAAAGGGGTGATCAATGAATAAGTTTGGCTTTTTGTTGGGCTGTGATCACTAAAAATGGCCTGAATTTTCAAAAAACAAGCAGGTACAAACTAGTGACCAATTTGGCATAAACTTATATTGCATATTGAACACCCCTTATAAAAATCAATTTAGAGGGGGAATTTTCAAAAAACAAAACAAAAACAATTCCCTACTCATTGAGGGGAGTATGTGTGTGCAAAATTTCAAGTTTCTACTATGAACGGTTAGGGCTGGGAAAAGTCTGGATACATAGATAGATACATAGATAGATACATAGATACATACAAATGTCAGGACACACGGATAACCTAAACCTAGCAATAAACAAGTGTTATAGGTAGCAGTGATTAATAAATAAAAAATTACAGATTATAGATCCTTTATCTAAAATTATAGATCTAAATTAGCAATACATCTAAATATAGATATAAAATATCTAAATTGGCAACAATGAAGAGAAGTAACCGTAATACATTGAAGACATAGTTTCGTTCGAGGGACAGAAAATTATTTCACATGACTATTATGGCAGGTATTGCCCTAGTTTTTTTAAAGAACTATTTAGATTCATCTGTCTCAAATGAAATGAGAAATAAAGGAATACCTTGAATAGTACGGTTTTTATTGGTGCGGATTTTGATATAGTACAGTTAAGGTATTGCTGTACAAATTAATATAACTAAGTATGAGCTAAAAGAAACATGTTAAATTATAATAAAACCTTGATTTTGAACAGTATGGAAAATTCTGGAACAAATTAACTGCACTAATCAAGCTATACCTGTATTTGGCTTAAATGAAATTGATTTTCAGAAAGAGAACAAGTGGTCTTAATCAGGCCAGGATTATCTCCTGAGTCCAGAACCAGCACTGACTACAGCTACTTAAAGGTCATTACTTTGATGTGAACACTACAGGTATCCCTTGCTTTGTGAATGCTCGCTTTCTGCCACAATCAAGGCAAAGAGCAAAAATAGCATTGAACATTATTCTAGAGGCAGCTTGCACCCACTTCCTCTCTCTCTCTTCTGCACCCCAGTCTCCTGTACATCCAACCATCCCAACCTCTGACGACTCAGCCTAACATATCATCATTAGCATTTTAGGGGTCTGGGAACACCTAAAAATATTTCCCATATAAATCAATGGTAATTGCTTCTCTGCTTTAAGCCATTTCAGCTTCTGGAAGGTTTTTAAAGGAATGCTCTACTTTCGGAGAGTGGGCAAAACCTATATCTCCTCTATCAACTTGCAATACAAGTTATAACATTGGGTTGCTTCTTTAACTGCAGACATCAAGGAATATCTTGAAAATCCAGTGCGATCAAGAGGTAATGACAGAGGGATGGACTTCCAATGCCCAATCCAATTACACTCTGCAGTTCTTAGCTTAAAAAGATAGCCAAAGTTCCAAAAGATTTACACTCTCTAGATTGAGGTATTTAGCAGCTACATCTAAACCATCGTTGTCTTTATACAATGTTTGTCCTTTACATAATTAGTTTTTCTATTGATAAGCATTCGAGATTAACAGATAAAATTTCATTAACTTGAATGTCAGAATGATAATATTCTTCTCACAAAACCTATTACTGCTGCCATCAGAATTTTAAAAAAACGACCAAACAATATTTTCCTACGTTTTCTTCTAATTATGTGGCAGAGATGTTTACCTAAATGGGAGAGTCTTCTGAGTTTTATTAATATACTAGCATGATACCCATAAAAAAAATGATGGGATCATTTACATATGGATTGGCACTTCTGCCTAGGATGTTTTGTTGCTTCTAACCCAACACTTCAGCAGATATGTTCCTTGGCCTTCCTCAGGAGTATATTGCATCTAGTGGTCTTTAAAACATTAAACTGTGGTCCTCAAAATTAAATTGTGGTGTTCTTGATGAGGATAGAAATTTAAAAAAAAACAAGCCTGGTTGCTGCAAGGTCAAAATTATTAAAAAAATATTTCTTAGTAGAAATGTATTTATTTATTTATTTATTAGAATGAAATAAGCCCTTGCGTATCTGTAAGATACATTTTTGTGGATATGTAAGACTTGTCAGTTTGGCTCAGTCGGTAAGAAAACCACCTACCAATCACTTGGTTGGGATTTCAAATCACGGAAGGGGAATGTTAATTGTACATATCATTTGGTTTAACGTGAAACGAAAGACAAACAGTGAAGAGTTTACTTCCCTAAATTTGGTGAGGATTGTTCTTCCTGTTGTTTTTACAGTAGAGAAACAAAGTCAACTTAGACTTGAGTTTGACAATTTCTGAACAAATTCTAAAGACTATTGAATACAACATAAATCCGAAGAATGTATCCGTAGAAGCATTAGAACAATGAAGATAAACATATTAGTCAGAGAAATGTGTGGTTTAATACCAAACTATGTCTCATACGAGGTCTATCCGGTAAGTATCCAGCCATTTTGAATATATCGAAAACCATTTGCATGGCCTTGATGTAATTTGGCAAGCAATCGGAGGGGGACTTACTGCGCATGCGTGAACAGAAACTCTCCCGTGAAATGCAATTGACTGAGCTTGTGTACTGTTTGACTGTCACAAACAATGACTAAGTGAATCATTCTTTATGTCTTGTGCAGGTTGTTTTTGGCAAATTGACACATCGTCCTGGTTTTTCAGCACCCCCACAGTTCTAACCTAGCTCCTTGTGACTTCTGGGATTTCCTAAAAAGATTTCAGACCGTAGAGGAAATTAAGGAGAACGTGAAGAGGCAGTTGACAGTGATACCAAAAGAGTTTTGAAAACTGGAAGAGACACTAGGATAAGTGTTCAAGGTCTCAAGGGAGTTACTTTGAAGGGGACTAAAACAATATTGCCCTAGGTAGGCTTTTTTTCCCGTTAATATTAAATGGCTGGATACTTCACAGACAGACCTCACACATTGCCTTGTATAAGTATTCACCCGCTTTGGCATTTTTCCTATTTGGTTGCCTTACAACATGGAATTAAAATGGATTGGGGTTTGTATCATTTGATTTACACAACATGTCTGCCATTTGAAATAATACAAAAAACAAATCCTCAGTGTAAATAACTATTAACCCCCACCCCTTTCAAAGTCAATACATTATAGATCTACCCTCAGCAGCAATTACAGCTACAAGTCTTTTGGGGTATGACTCTATAATATTGGAATATCTAGCTACTGGGATATTTGCCCATTCTTCTAGGCAAAGCATCCCCACTCCTTTAAGTTGAATGGGTTTTGCTGGTGTACAGCAATCTTTAAGTCAGATTAACACAGATTCTCAATTGGATTGAGGTCCAGACTTTGATGAGGCCATCCAAAAAGTTCAATTTCAGTCACATCTAACTAGAGTACCTTCTTCCATATGTTTGAGGAGTCTCTCACATGACTTTTGATGAACTCCAAATGTGTTTTCTTATTCATAATCTTATAAGCTCTGGAGTGTATGGTTTTAAATGGTCCTATGGACAGGTACCCCAATTTCTACTGTGGAGCTTTTCAGCTCCTTCAGGGTTGTCTTTGGTTTCTTTGTTGCTTCTCTGATTAATGCCCTCCTTGCCTGATTCATGAGTTTTGGTGGGCAGCCCTCTTTTGGCAGGTTTATTGTGGTGCCATATTCTTTCCATTTTGTAATAATGGATTTACTAGGCTTTGTGACAGACTCTACTAGGCATTGTAACAGATTATACTAATCCTTGTAACAGACTCTACTAGCCTTGTGATAGACTCTACTAGGCCTTGTGACAGACTCTACTAGGCATTGTGACAGACTCTACTTGGCCTTGTGACAGACTCTACTAGGCATTGTGACAGACTCAGCTAAGCTTAGTAAAAATCAATGAAGGCTGATCACAGTGGAGCAGTGGTTAGTATAGAAAATTAAATCCTTACTGGTATCCTAACCTCACTATTGTGCCCTTGTGCCTGACTCTGATAAGCTTAGTAAATATCTATATGAGCACTGACTGTGACATGATGTTAACCAACCCTATTTTGTATACCAGTTCTTGAGTATAGCAAGTTTGATCCTCACCATGACTGTACCTTTTACCAGACAAAGTTTAGTAAATATCTATATGGGTCGCTACTGTGACATGAGGTTTACCAACCTCATCCTGCATACCAATTCTTGAGTGTGGCAAGTTTGATCCTTACTAGGTGCACCACAACTGTGGCCTTGTGCCATACAAAAGATTTCTGTAAAAATATATGCATGGTTTCTGCTGAGCTACATTTGATTATATAACCAATAACTTTACATCACCGCGTGTCAAAATTGATACATCCTATTATTAATAACATTATTTGTATTCTATCATACTCATCCACACACTCTTTATTATACTTAGCTGAAGTGAAACAAGAATGAACAGGTCTGGTTAGTTACTCAATCGAAACTGTGTTGGGGGTGATCGATTAAGAAATTAGTGATCAATGATTAAGTTACATCTCTCACATTCTGTTGGATAGTAATCATTAAAGAAGTCTGAATTTTCAACAAAGAAAAGTGTGAATGCTGCCGACACAAACTAAGGGATTTATTTAGCTCAAATTTACATTGCTAATTGAACCCCCCACTAAAAACCTATCTTGTGAGGAAATCTTCAAAAAACAAGAAGAATGTTTTTTTTTAGACATAATAAGGAGTAAATGTTTAAATTTTCAGCCCTCTAGCTCCATTGGTGTGGCCTGTACGCATGATACATACATACATAACCAGTCAGATGGACCAACTTAAAAACTGAAGAAACCTATATTGACAGTTTTGGTGACAGTTTTGTTTGATGGTTTCTCAGACAAAGACAAAGCAAGTCAATATTCATAAAGGTTCATTCTTGACTGGACACCTAATTTCCTCCAAGTTGAGTATCTTCATGTTCAGGACATCATTCAATGAAGAGAGAAAATGAAGAGAAAAGCATTTTCTCTAAATCTAATGTGACATGATAGAACCAAATATTCTGATTTCACTTTTTGAAGGGTTATGTATTTATGGGGGGAAAGTTATTATCCGTTTGATTATTAGAAACCGTCAACCAAAACTATCACCAAATCTGCAAGCATAGTTTCTTAAGTTGGTCTGGCTGGCTGGCTATGTATGTATCAGGCATACAGGCAGTACCAATGGAGCTAGAGAGCTGAAAATTTCAACATTTACTCCTAGAAAAATTGTTTTGAAAATCTCCCCCCGACCTAAATAGGTTCTTAGTGGGGGTGCAATTTGCAATGTAAGTATATGCTAAATTGATCACTTAGTTTGTGTTTTTTTAATTTGGATTTTTTTTAGAGATCATTGCCCAACAAAATGTGTGAGAAGTGATTTATTCATTGATTACCTCTTTTTCCAATTCTTTAATTGATCACCCCCAACACAGCATGCTGCCAAAAGACTTTGGTCACATGATGGTTTCTATTGAGTGACTAACCAGACCTGTCCTTATTATTTCTTCTTTTCTCTTGTGCCTTCATTGTCTTTCTTATTAATCACTGCTACCCACAACACTGGTTTATTCCTGGGTTTAGTTAATCACTGCTACTCACAATGCTGGTTTATTGCTGGGTTTAGGTTATTCCTGTGTTCTGACATTTATATCTATCTATGTATCTAGACTTTACCCAATCCTAACTATTCATAGTAGAAACTTGGAATTTTGCACACATACTCCCCTCAATGAGTAGGGAAAATGTTTTTTTTGTTTTTTTTTTAAAATAGGTTTCTAGTGGGGGTTTCAATTTACAATGTAAGTTTATGCCAAACTGATCCCTTAGTTTGTGTCCAGCAGCATTCTGACCTTTAACTCTCCATTTCCCTATTTTGTGTTCCAATCTGTTACAACAGATACAGACTAAACTTAGCTTAGTTTGTGACACAAGGCTACAAGTGTGGAGCTGCCAGTGATGACTCAACTCACTAGAATATCATCATCATCATCATCATCAGCCTTTTACCATCCATCGTTGGACATAGACCTCCCCCAAGATTTGCCAGACCTCTCTATTATGGGCGTCTCGGAGACAATACTTTCTGAACTTATCTAGTTCATCACGCCATCTTATTTTTTCACTGCCCAACAAAAGGTCCTTTTCCCAATTTTTTAACTGATCACCCCCAACATGGCATGCTGCCAAAAGATGTTGGTGATGATTTCTATTGAGGGACTAACCAGACATTGGTTGGACGGTTTCATTTCAGTGACTAACAAGACCTTTTCTTCTTATTTCCTCAACTTGTTTCTTTTCCTTCTTTGAATATCTTTGTATGTCTTGTCTTTCTGGTTATATTTCATCTTATCCCATCCAATTATACGCCTCATTTCTTCTGGCACAAATGATAATATTTGTGGCATTAAAATTGAACAAACAGACAACAAACAATTCTTCATATGTAATACAAGGACTGTCTTTGCTTATCGAAGAAATTCTAAATTTTGTTATGTGCTTAAAACAAATGACTGATAAAAAAGATTCCTTTGTGGTATGAAAACAAGTAAATCTGACAGTCCCAAATTGAATAATTATGACAAATCATATTGTGTTCAGTCAAAAGAATGATACTAAGAGGGGGAGTAGAATGTCTACAGTAATCAAGTTTTTTCTCCAAGAATCCAACATTTGGTAGTAATTTTTAAATAACTTGGAAAATATGTATAAAATAAGCAACATAATAGAACCATTGTCTATAACTTTGAGAAGAGTCATTAATATACTAAGTTTTGTTCAGAGAAACTAATCTCTTCTTCCCATCTTTGTTGTTGACATGTTTCGGCTGGTCCATTCTATGGGCTTCTCCATGTGTAAAATGTAATATCCGGAAGGAAAGAGAGTTTTTTTTATCAGTCTCTTTCTCAAGGGGTGCATAGTAAAAAAACAGTATCAAACTAGTAAGGATTATTATGACAGATCTTAACAGATCTAAAATGCAACAAAAGACGTACTCATACAGATCCAATTTATTCATATATATTTACAATGACCACACTCAACGCGACGTGCATCTTCTCAATCTCCTAAAACCAATATGTCTTCCCCGGTCATGAGGACATAAACAGTGGTGACTTACCAGAAGTCGATAAGCGCTCTCCTCCTAAGGGAAATAACTTATCACAGGCAATGAGAATATTTAGTTAACAAAACTTATAGAATAACTTATTCACAAGCGGTGCGGTTAACGTTTAAATTTACTATTTGATACCGGTTCTTTGCTTTGCACCACCAGAGAAAGAGACTGATAAAAGAGACTCTTTCCTTAGCGGTATTAAATTTTCAACCAGATGAAGACCTTAGAATGAATTGGTCAATTGTCCAAACAAGAGTTGGTATAATAGAACCAATATTAATTTTAAAAAATAGCTTATGACTGCATGAATGGATTATGGTCATAGTGTAGTATCTGTTTGTTTTAGATTGAATTTTATAGCTGAAAGTTTGTTCATAAAATATTACAAGGGAGATATATTTTAAAAAGGTGATATTTATTAAAATGTAATTTAGCGGATATTAAAATGTAATTTAGCGGATATTAAAATGTAATTTAGTGGATATTAAAATGTATAGTTATATATAGCAAAACAGAAAGGTTTTTTGGATAAAAATGAATGTCAAGAAGTTTTAAGTGTTGATCATGCTTGGTTGTGTTTTTACTAACAATAAATAGAAATAATAGTAAATAGAGATGGCAATTTTACATTTTATTTGGAACAAAAAAAAATCATCACCGTTATTTTCTGGGATTATTAAAAGGTATCCAAATAAAATGTAAAACAGGTCTGCTTAGTCACTCAATAGAAACTGTCATGT
>VCCN01002162.1:9524423-9535841 GCA_006491835.1 Architeuthis dux | reverse complement strand
GATTTGATATAAAATTATCCATCATTTGATTTCATATATACATATAAGAGAGAGAGATACACACAAATGCATATTTCTGCACATGGATACTAATCCACACATATTGTTGGATAATTGGTTTTCTACGCTATAACTATTACCACTGCTGATGCCACCCTCCTACTACCTTACTATCACACTGTCAAAAGTATATAAAAACGTTAAACTAAAGTAACATAGGTTGATTGTGTATTTGGATTGTGTATCGTATGTGGAATATGAAATGGCACAAGATCACTTATGTGGATCAGCTATTGACAATTATAGCCTTGTGACTTTCCAAGTGGAAAGGGCTGGTCTGCCTTGAAAATCAGCATTTAAACTTTTACATTTAATGTAATACTTTATAGCATTATAAAATGAAGAATGTCAGCTTATCACAAAACAAGAATTGTCTATTTAAATCTTGAGGAAGGATGAGAGGACAAAGGATGACAACAACATACACTCCTCAACAAAATAAAAGGGACTGTTAAACTTTCCAAAGATTACAAAACAGCTCTGGTTAGTCACTCAATAGAAACCGTCACATGACCAACGAGGGTGATCAATTAAAAACTGTATATGAATTCAATAGGGTGAATGAAATTTTTGATATGGTTATTTATTAAATCCTACCTGTGATATCACATATTACCTAGTAAATAAGTAAAGAAGAAGATTCTGACAAGACTTTAACAAATGTGTTATGAACAAGCATAATGTAATAAAAAGCAACAATAACTAGCCTTCCAAGGGAAATCATGAATCACTGCCACCCATATATGCTGTGTTGGGGGTGATAAATTAAAAAGTTGGAAAAAGGGGTGATCAATTAATAAGTTACTTCTCTCGCCATTTGTTGGATCACTAAAAAGTCCAATTTTTCAAAATACAAACATGAATGCAGCCAGACACAAACTAAGAGACCAATTTAGCATAAACTTACATTGTAAATTGAGCCCCCAACTAAAAACTATTTGGGGTGTATTTTGAAAAAGTAAAGAAAAAAAAGACATAACGAGCAAATGTTTAAATGTTCATCTCTAGCTCAATTGGTGTGTTCTGTACATGCGACATACATAGATAGATAGATAGATAGATAGATAGATAGATAGATAGATAGAAAGATAGATAGCCAGCGAGCCAGACCCACTTAAAAACTGAAGAAACCAGTTTCTAATATGACACATCTGAGCTGAGTAGGGAGGAAGTCCTACAGTAATTCATTTATGAATATATTAAATTACAATAATGAATAAATAAGACTGAAGGAATATAATATCTACAAAATGTCTGAGTTCAGATTGCAGAAGTCTCTTATTTTGAATAATTAATTTTCAGTTTAAATTTCATCTTCGTTATTATAGAGTAAAAATGAGGCTTCTTCCCTTAAGCAATTAATTAAAATTTTGAACAATTCACAATAGACTGATTTGCAATAGTGCAAATATTCTAAGTGTAAAATTAGTAGCGTAATGTATTCATTTATACAGCAACAGTAAGAATAATTATTCAAATGACTGAAAATTTGTTATCTCCCTTGTTTCTAATTTAAGCAACTGTTTAATTTAATTTTCCAATGAAGTTGGAAGAGGTATATGCATTCACTTATGTCTATCTGTTTGTCCACACAATATCCCCAAGAGTTTTCTATGAATTTCAATGAAATTTTGCGAAAGGGTTGGCCATGGACTAAGTGAGAATTGATTCAATTTTAGAGCAGATCCAACAATTTCTTTCTGATTGAGAGATATTTTTTCACATATTAAGAAGATGTAATCAATAGTCCACAAGATGGAGAATCGAAACACAGTTACCACCTCTTCATCATAGCTATATATGAACTGATTTTCATTTAGGTTTTACTTGAACAGACTTTGACAATGAATTACATTTTTCTTAAACTGTTTACTAATGTCTATTAGAAACTGTCAACCAAAACTGTCAACATAGGTTTCTTCAGTTTTTAAGCTGGTCTGGCTGGCTAGCTATGTATCTATCGTGCATACAGGCCGTACCATTACAGCTAGAGGGCTGAAAATTTAAACATTTACTCCTTATTAAGTCTAGAAAAATCAATTTGATTTTTGAAAATTCACCTCCTAAATAGGTTTTGAGTGGGGTGTTCAATTTGAAATGTAAGTTTAAGCTAAATTGATCCCTTAGTTTGTGTCAGGCAGCATTCACACTTGTTTTGTTTAAATTCAGACTTTATTAGTGATCACTATGCAACAAAAGGCGAGAGTAACTTATTCATTGATCAAAATTTTTTAATTGAACACCCCCAACATGGCATGCTGCCAAAAGACATTGGTCACATGTCAGGGTTGCCAGATTTATCCGATTTCGGACATTGTGTCCTTTTTTTAGCTCTGACGTCTAATTAAATTTTTGATGAAATGGAAAAAATGAAAAATTCCTAGCCACTTTTAGCTATTTATTTTCATTATTGTGATAATAATCTAGCTACTTTTAACCACTATAAGCTATTTTTAGCCACCAAATTTATTCTATTTTGAGCAGAGATGTCCGATTTGGGAACACTATTGTCCGTTTTTGAGAAAACTGATCTAGCAACCCTGGTTCCAATTGAGTGACTAACTGGACTTGTTATAATTCTGTCTATCATCATAAATTTTCATGAAAACTTTTTCCATATTTTTCACCTTTTGAATATTATGGATTACTCAGCATTTTTGATAATACTTACACATAAGTAAAATCAAACTTCATAACATTTTAATTAATAATCACTGAGACACTATGGTCTTTTGGGTGAAACTCTGGATCAATAAACTCTTCATTATTACTATTATTTTATCACTAGTTTTATTCCATCTTAATTATTTGTTGCTTTTTACATGAAGCATTTTGTTAGTATTCTATTTCTACTTCTTCTTCTTATTATTGATACTTTTTGTAACAATGATATCATACACAAAACAATTTATTAGAACAGATACATCATAATCTTTTAAAGTAGAATCATTGTAGTATTGAGGAGAATATATCTAAACAAGCTAGTTTTAGGTTCAGATAGTGCCAAGCTCCTTGAATACTATAATTAGAGATTACTCATATATCCTTTTGCTAGAGGAAAAAATACAAAAAAAACTAATCAAAGTGTTTTTAAAATGGGAGAACAAAAACATTTGCTAATGAAGATTAATGCAAATGGCCCATTTGAAACAAATATATATATGTCAAAAACTCTACTTGATCAAAAAATAGAAAATAAATAAAAATAACAATGTTGCAAGATTAATTTCCAAACCTCCAAACCAAGCCCCCTGTGAGAGACACAACAGACCAGACAATCTGATAAGAACAGTATATCTTGCCTAGAAATTGAGTGTGGGAGTTCACAATAAAAAGAAGAAAGAAATTAGAAAAAATACCATTTGAATTAATCAGATTTACCATTGGACTTATTGCTATCAGTAAAGAACATCACTTGATGAATGGTTACTGAAATGTCCTGGAAAAAAATGACTTAAGAATGAAAAACGTTCTTGAAGATTAGTGTTATGATGCCATATGGCATTTTTTCTGCACAATAATGAAATTGCAGTCTTATCATTGGTGGTAGGCAGAAAGATTTTCCGTTGATACATTATTTTTTCAATGCAATTGACCTGAGGCAACGGTTTCTATAAGCACAAGAAATACTGAGAGAATTAGATAAACGAGGAGATTTTCTAATAAAATTCTAATAGTGCAGAATCTGTTTAATCTAAATATTTGTCCTGATGAGATTGAGAAAAAGGCAGAGCAGCAATGTTTCAACAGGATTATCTTTTGGCTTTAAAGCAGCGGGAAGCCATATTAAGTTCATGCAAATCTGCGAAAGAATACCCATAACATGATGAGATAAAGAAAAAGAAAACATTCAAGACTTTTATAGCCTTAATTTTATTTTCAATCTCTGGCAGAATGTCTATAATATTATTAACATTCTTTGGTTATTCATGCATTTGCATGTTTACACCAGATATCTGGTGGTTATCACTGAAGATTGGGGAACACCAAGTTTCCTCAAACACCAAGGATAGCGAAATGAGAACAGTCTACCCCTTGGTCTGCAGTGAGACTCTCTTAAGTGAGCTTGTAAACTGTGTGACTGTCACATTCACAATGCCCACTCTTTTCGCCATGTACAGGTTATTTTTGCAAGACATTGCATCACATAGGTCGGTCAGCCCCCCTCAGTCTAGATTTGGCTCTCTGTGACTTCTGACTTTTCCTGAAGCTAAATTGCTGTAGAAAGGGAGACAGTTTTAAACCATGGATGAAATTAAGGAGAATGCGACAAGGTAGCTGATGGCAATCCCGAAAGCAGACTTGAAATTTGGAAGGGAAGCTGGGATGTGTATAAAGTCCTATTGAATAGTTGGATACCTCATAGCTTTTTTTCTTTCGTTGAAGCAGTTTCATTAATCATTGCTACCCACAACACTGGTTTATTGCTGGGTTTAGGTTATTCATGTGTTCTGACATTTATATGTATCTACCTACGTATCCTGACTTCACCCATCCCTAACCGTTCATAGTATAAACTTGAAATTTTGCATGCACACACTCCCCTCAGTGAGTAGTGAAAATAATTTTTTGTCTTTTAAAAATTCCTTCCCTAAATAGGTTTTAGTGCATTGTAAGTTTATGTAAAATTGTCACTAGTTTATGCACACTTGTTTTTTTCCAAATTCAGACCTTTTTTAGTGATCACAGACAAAAATAGGCCAGAGAAGTAACTTATTAATTGATCACCCCTTTTTCCAACTTTTTAATTTATTACCCCCAACACAGCATATATGGGTGGCAGTGATTCATGAGTTCCCTTGGAAGGCTAGTTATTGTTGCTTTTTATTACATTATGCTTGGTCATAACACATTTGTTAAAGTCTTGTCAGAATCTTCTTCTTTACTTATTTACTAGGTAATATGTGATATCACAGGTAGGATTTAATAAATAACCATATCAAAGATTTCATTCACCCTATTGAATACATACACAGTGGCGCAGAACATTCTTGCAGAAGGGTAAAACACTCAAACAGTAATTATGGCTGTTATATATAGGCAAACCTTTCTTATAACTGACTTTACCACAACTCCACTTGAGTCAATTTATACAACAGTAAATATTTCTGCTAGTAACAAAAGATATTTAATGATTGATTGTCAATGGATATCAATTAATTCAAGGTGTAATGATAGAATACAGCTATTATATGTATCATCTAAATGTATTGCAAATAATTTGACTATAAAGATGTATTGAAAATCAAAAAGAAATTACTTCAAGCATTACAGACAGACTGAGTGATTAGATTTATAATGGAATAGTAACGTGAATATTCCAGAATATCTGAATCATTCAGTAAAGGTTCTTGTTTGTTTCCATGCTATTTGCTCTAGAAAGAATAGATTCATCTTGTCAGCCAGAAATGTTTTATTCACTTATTCATTTTTGTTTTTTTTTATCAATTATGATTAGGTCACTTCTCTTGGCAAGGATAGACTAGTTGACTTTAGTTAAACTATTGCTTAATAGTTTCTGTGTTTCTTGGGGATTTGTCTTTGTTTCAATCTTCTTTAAAGAGGTTTCAAGAGAGTTCCCAGTACTTCAGTTGTCATTCCCATACTCCATGGTTTCTTGAACTCTCTGGAAAGATCATAGTATTGTTCTATTTTTCTTTAAGGTGTTCTCCTTTCTTAATCATTTCTTATTTGGATGGAAGAGTCAATTGAGTTTGTTCATTCTATTAAATTCTTTCTATTAATAATAGTATCTGTTGTTTTTGTGATTGACATTCTTGTTTTTATCAACATTAATATTTTGTTTCGCATCCTTTTTGTTCTCCTACCATTTTATTTTTTTCATACATTATTCTGCTGTTGATCATTATTATTATTGCTATTGTTATATAATTACCATTTTCTTTTTTTCTTTCCTTAAACAATTGGACTTACATACATTATTCTGCTGCTGCTGATGATGATCATCATCATCATTATAATAATGATAGCAATAATAATAATAATGATAATAATAATAATAACAATTGTTTTTCCTCACATGAACTCTGTGTTTGTTAAGATGTTTAGATTGCCTTTCCTTTTCGTTCACCTTTATAGTGTTTCAATTATATTCTGGTGTCTGTGCCCAGTAGGTGGAAGGCAAACGAATGATATTAAGAACAAAAAAAAAAATGCTCAATAACTTCCCAAGAAAACCTTCATTTGCCTTAGGTCTCAGGTGAAAGACTTTGTATATGATTGTATGAAACCTGCAAATCAGGAAAGAAGAAGAAGAAAAAGAAAAAGAAAAAGAAAAAGAAAAAGAAGAAGAAGAAGAAGAAGCAGCAGCAGCAGCAGCAGCAGCAGCAACAACAACAACAACAACAAGCATCATCATCACCTTCTTCATTTTATTTTTTTCTCCCCTTAAACAATTGGACTTATATTATTCTGCTGTTGATCATCATCATCATAATAATATAATTACCATCTTCTTCTTCTTCATTCTCCTTCATTTTCTTCTTCATTTTCTTTAAACAATTGGACTTACGCAGGCTGCCAGACATACTGACTGGAACCTAATCTTGTTTGTCGTTAGTTTGCAGAAAAGATGAGATTCAAAGCCAACCTGTCACTGGGGGATCCAATGGCTGTCAGCAGGTGCTACACACAAGTGAAATTGCCCAGCTTCTTACGTTCAAAGATTTATTTAATCGAAATGCAATCACCTCACTTCCTATGCATATAGCTAAAACCTATATACATATATATATTGGGAGAAAGAGAGAGATATACACACATACACATATATACATATATATGTATATGTATATGTATGCTTTTGTATGTATGGTATGTATTTATATGTTTACACTTAAATATCTATGTATATAAAAGTGAATGCGTATGTCTGTCTGTATGTTCCAAGTTGTAGGCCACAGATTTGCACCTAGGAAGCTGAAATCTGGCATAAGGATACAGCTTTCCAAGGCAAAGGTCATAGGCTATGTGACCTTTTCTAATTGTGTATGAGAGTGGTTCAAAATGATTTTTTAAATTTTACAGTATGGGACATGCGCAACAATATTCTTTGCTAATTTCTAATCCATAGTTTGAACTCAGTCCACTGATTCCATTTTCAGGGCTTCTAACCATTGATTAACTATTGATGTTTTCACTGTTTTTCTAAGAAATAAAATGAATTTTCAAATAAAAGCTTTCAAATTATGGTGACAATGGTGCATGTAAAAAGTTGTCTGTTTTTGCAGATTGGTCGGACATAATCATTTGGACCCTGAAGGTACCTTGGATATCATCACCACCTATCTTATGTTAATCCCTGGGTCCAGTTAACCGTTTAGACAATTTTTTAGACCCTAGGGTGCAGCCGTTTTTGAAGTCTATAAGACATATGATTTATGGGACTTTCTTCTACATCATTTTAGCAAATATCAGTTTTGTCTAAATCACTTTGATCTAAAAATTCTCTTTCTCCCACAATATCTCCAAAAGTTCTCAATGAATTTCAATGACATTTTGTTGAATGGTGAGCCATTAGCTAAGGAAGAATGGATGAAATTTTGGGGTGGATCCAAGGATTCTTTTTCGATTGAGATGAAAATAATTACAGGATACGTCCCAAAATTTAATAAAAAATATCTCTCAATCAAAAAAAATCCCAAAGTGATTTAGACAAAACTGGTAATTGCTAAAGTGATGTAGACAGAAGTGCTGTACCCCAGACATATACACGCAAACAAATTTTCATTGTCTTTATAGTATTAAATACATATATTTGCACATAGATATAAAACTACAGATGAAATAATAAAGCTAAATTAATATAAACTAAATGAATAAATATTTTGGCAGCATTTCTACCTTTCTCTTTTGTAATTTTCATTATCCTGAGTCAATATTTTCATCGATTTAAAAAGAAATTCTGTTTCAGTTCTCAAATTATGCATTCTTAAGCAATGTATGAAAAATACATAATATTTTTCATACAAACTTATTAAAATAAGATATTTCTTAAAAAAACAATAATGAAAATCAGTTTTTCTTCCAGATTTTAGAAATCTTCAATCTCTATTGTTAAATTAGTTTTCGCTTAATTAATTTGTAATCTTTTAAATTTCACTCATCATATTTTCATTATTTTATCAAAATCCGTTTTGCCTCTGTTATTTTTCATTGTACTTTTAGAATTGCACAGAGAGCCATGGAAAGAGCAATGCTAGGCATAACTCTAAGAGATAGAAAAAGATCAACATTGATCAGAGGGAGGACATGGGTGAAGGATATTATACAAATAATTAAGCAACAATAGCGGAGATGAAAGGACACTTAGTAAGAAGAGATGACAGCAGATGGAACAAAAGATTAACCGATTGGTGTCCATGGGGCAGTAAACAGAGTATGAAAAGACCAGACACAAGATGGAGGGGTGAGATAGAAAAATTTGCTGAGGTTAGCACAATCAAGGTTGTCATTGAAGGAGATGGGAAAGGCCTTTGTCCAGCAGTGGGCTGATGATGATATTTGCCATGTGGTCCACTCAGATAGTGTAATGGTTAGCATGTCTGCCTCACACACAGAAGGTTCTGGGTTCAATTCCCAGTACAAGCGAAGAGTATGGAAAACTCTTCATTAGGACAAATTTCACTTTGCTAGTAAGAGATGGCAGAGGTCAGAGATGGGAAAGGCCTTTGTCCAGCAGTGGACTTATAATGGCTGATGATGATCATGATGATGATAGTACAAATTATAGATCATCAAGCAGAATTTTTATCAAAATATATTTTGAAAATACTGTCTCATCAACTTATAATTGCAACCTGACCTGAAAACTGTGATCTCACAAATCTTTTCAAAAACAAGAATGGAAATCTGAATGAGTGACATATCTATTTTCTTGGTTCATATGCTAGGTAGTTAGCCGAGTTGGCATCAGAGGTTTCTCAAAAATCTACTCAGAACTTCAGCGAAAACATTTTCTCATCTTCATCGTGGTAGGTTTGTAATTAAAAACTGTTTTTTTCCCCTTCTGATGTAAACTTAACTGTGTTGCGAACCGAGAAATAGTTTTCTCTTCCAGTCTTGATTTTCTGTTCAGAGTCATCAGAAAATATTAGAACTAAGTATGAAATATCATTTGGCCGAAGCAGCTTTAGAGATCGAAAAACAAATAATATAAAATCAAATGAAAGGGACGGAGAAGAAAAATACTCTCTGTCGAAGATGAGATTGACTGTCATCGTTTGTCATGTTTTTGGATCTCTCTCCTTGTCATTACGGTTTATCTGACATAACTCTACGGTTTAATCTGATGACAGGATCATGTTCAGAGAAATCCCTCTTGATCTTAAATCAGCCAAGTTACATGAGTGGAGATAAAGTTTTGTGTATCTGAGTTTTTTCTTGTCTATCAAATATGAATACACTTTGGTCCGTGCATTCACTTTAAAAAATATCTCAGAACTAGTTAGTCATTCAATAGAAACTGTCATGTGACAATATCTTTTGGCAGCATGCCGTGTTAGGGGTAATCAATTAAATAATTGGAAAAACGGGTGGCCAATAGATAAGTTGATTGGCAGTGATCACTAAAAAACAAAAAAATATGAATACTGCCAGACACAAAATAAGGGACAAATTTAGCATAAAATTACATTACAAATTGAACCTTCCCATATTTACAGGCGTGGGGGATTTCAAAATTTTCTAGACATAATAAAGAGTAAATGTTAAAATCTGTAGCCCTCTAGCTCCATTGGTGTGGTCTGTATGCGTGATACATACATAGCCAGCCAGACCAGCTTAAAAACTGAAGTAACCTATGCTGACAGTTTTGGTGACAGTTTTGGTTGACGGTTTCTAATATTTGTACATTATGTCTAATTTTCTCCTAACATATGTTTCACATTAGATTTGCTTCATCATGTCATCTTACCCACAGTTTTTTTCATAATTGTAGATATCCTAAGACTACAAATTTAATTACTCTTCTGAAGTTAATATAACCTTTTTACTTATCTAATTTTGCATAATTACTAACATTTCTCATTGGTAATCAACAATAAAAACTTCATCAATAAGATAGCATTGACAAGTTTATCATGCTGTCATCAGATTACTGTAATATCAAATTATTCCAAAGAAGGAAGTACTAAGTTGCCAGACATTTTCCAATATATCTAAAGTTGTAATGTATGTATGTGTGTATGTTTGTACTCTTATAACTTGAGAACTATACATCCCAGACAAAAAATAAAGCTATAATTGATGTCAGTACATCTCAATCTATGTATAGCATATATTTTTAGGTTGAATTTAGAAGAAATCTTTCACAAGGTTTTTTTTTGTGTCCGAAAATTATCCAGCCAACATCTTCTAAGCAGTCAGTGTTTTAAAGAGTAGAACATTGATTTTGTGGATGGGAGGTGGGGGGTGGCAATGACCAAGTAGTATGCAGCCAACAGCTGTTGCTACCACCTGGGGGTGGGGCTTCTACAGGAACTAGCTGAAAAACCACCCATTAGGGCAAGTTTTCAACTAGTCTTTACTATAATTTTAGACAGAAATTTGATCTCATCTCTATCATTTGAGATAAAATGTCTACAATTGTAGTAAAGACTAGCAGAAAACCTGTCTAAAATTGTAGTAAAGACTAGCAGAAAACATGTCTAAAATTGTAGTAAAGACTAGCAGAAAACCTGTCTAAAATTATAGCAAAGACTAGCAGAAAACCTGTCTAAAATTATAGCAAAGACTAGCAGAAACCCTGTCTAAAATTACAGTAAAGACTAGCAGAAAACCTGTCTAAAATTATATTAAAGACTAGCAGAAAACCTGACCTAACGGGTGGTTTCCAGCTAGTTCCTGCAGAAGCACCCCCCTTCATCAACAGATTCCTCAAGTTATGAAATTAACTATTTTCATTATTCTACACATTGTTTTTATTTGTATCTTCATCTTTGTTGTTTATAACAATTGATATGTTCTTCAGCCCTCTTCAGGTGTGCATGTGTGTGTTTGTTACAGATGACAGTCTTTAGATGTCAATGAATACTTTTTTTTCTTACTGCTGAGAAAATGTTGGGAAAGTACCAAGAGACTTCTAAAGACTACACTTGGCAACATATGCTTGAGTACTGCAAAATAACATATAGAAGAAAATGTGTTAAAAGCAAAAACATGAAGGTAGTAATCTCGTTATATAGTTTGTACAATTTTCTTTAGACTGTGAACCAAGCCTTTGTGGGGCCCTAAGCAGAATTTGATTTGGGGGGTCCCCACAGCCTCCTGGCCTCGCCCCATCACTCTTGGGGGCCCACCGGTGGCCACAGGGCCCTAAGCAGTTGCTTAATTCACTTA
>VCCN01002162.1:9513541-9524413 GCA_006491835.1 Architeuthis dux | reverse complement strand
TGGCTCACTGTGTTATTTGGAGTAGGTTTTCAGCTTGCTTTGTTAATTTCCAGGTTTCGGATCCATAAGTCATGGCTGGTATTATGCAACCGTTGTATACTTTATGCTTTAAGCACATTGGCAAGGAGCTCTTCATTTTATTTTGCAGTCATGGTCTTTCTCTAGCTTTATTACCTGTCCTAGGTAGATGTATTCATCAACCTCTTCTAGAGTCTCTCCTATCTGTATGGTCTTTTTAGGGACTTTATTGTTGAACATTACTTTTGTCTGTGTTCTGTTCATCTTTAAGCCTACTTTTTTACTTTCGCTATTTAGATCAGTTAACATGTTTTCTCAATATATATACTTATTTCAGAATGATCATAAGAATGAACATTATCAATACTATGTATTAAAAGATAAGATCGCAGGTGATTAAAAAATGGATATAGAAAATGGTTTTAGCTGGAACCAGGTGTTTCTTTATGAAATAAAATACCTGATCTTGCACTTTGAACAAGAATACCTGACACGATCATAATAAACAAAAAGTGTGGCCATTATAGTACTCTAAAGATAAGACTTAAAAAGCAGTCAAAAAGCAAAACTTTACTGGGGAGATTCTCGAGATATGGACACCTGTGCTTCGTTTCATTGAAATATTAAAAACAGTCCAAAGTTTTGAGACCAAACAAAATCAAATCAATTAATTCCAGAACAGGTCTGGTTAGTCACTCAATAGAAACCGTTATGTGACCAACATCTTTTGGCAGCATGGGTGATCAATCAACAAATTTAAAGAAGGTTTTATTCAAGGATAAGTTACTTCTCTCACTTTTGTTGGGCAGCGATCACTAAATATGTCCGAATTGTGAAAAAAAACAAGCATGAATACTGCAAGAGTCAAACTAAGGGATAAATTTAGCATAAACTTAAATTGCAAATTGAACCCCCCACTAAAACCCTATTTAGAGGTGAAATTTTCAAAAAACAAAAAACTTTTTCTAGACATAATAAGGAGTAAATGTTTAAATTTTAAGCCCTCTAGCTACATTGGTATGGCCTGTATGCATGATACATATTTATATACATAGCCAGCCAGACCAACTTGAAAACTGAAGAAATCTATATTGACAGTTTTGATGATAGATTTGGTTGATGGTTTCTAACAAAAGACACACTGAGAAACCCAACAGTAAAGGAATATTGTTATAGAGAAAGGAAAAATTCTCAGTAAAGTACCCAGAGAGAGTGTTGGAATGAAACACAGATTGCTTTTCTAGAATCATCTAGTCAAACATCTTCAAAAATTCAAACCCACTCTTAGTAAAGGCTCATGGGAAAATAGGTATATATACATACAGTACCTGTCATAAGTATTTGAACAGACAACCATTTTGCTTCTAATCGCCTGGTTTTGAGAGTTAAAAACAGAAACATTATGGAAGAATCAAATAATTATGAGCAATAGTTTTTTTATGTATAAATTATCATTGATAAAAAAGATTGCTGTTTTTTACTTCCTGAGATTGAAGAGGCTATTATGGATTTTGAGCAGGGGGGTGGAGGGATCAAAATTAACTTTTAACTCTTTCATATAGCAATGTAAGTTCACTTTTTAATCTTCTTAAAAGATTTTGAACAGAAATAAAAAAACTTTTAGAAGTATAGAAACAATTTAATTCTATTAAAAAAACATTCTCCAGAAATTTAGCATCCAGAACCACAAAATATGACTAAATGCATGCCTTGTTATGTTAATTACAAATAATTTGGTTCTTCTTTCGTAATGTTCCTGTTTTTAACTCTCAAAACCAGCTGAATAGAAGCAAAATGGTTGTCTATTCAAATACTTATGACATGTACTGTATATGACTAGCATAGTACCTGTCAAAAATGATTTGATTATTCAAGTTATGTATGGATAAATTATGGATTAGTGCAACGCGTTCTTATGACCTTTATTTCTCTCCATTTGGCTGTGCAGCACTCTGTCCTGGATGTAAACAAAAGCAGTGGCAGGCAAGCAAATAGAGCTGTAATCAGTAGCAGCCATTTGAGCTTCGCCTGCTGCTTTCATGGTTGGTTGCTAAATTGTAACTTAATTTCACTCAATTTTCAAGCAGCATAAATTTGGCCAAATGGATACGCTACTTGCTTGCCTACCTCCAGGTTGGATGTTCGAATCACAGCAGGATATTGTATCTTCTTTGTTGAAAAGAGATATTCATGTCCCATCAGGTCAATTAACAAAATATAATATCTAATCACTGATTCTTGTGAGCTCTTCTCTAAGGTCTCTTTCGCTGAAACATGTACAATATAATAATGTACATTGATTCTTTTAGCATTCGCAAATGTTTATCAAATACCTCCTGCTCAATGACTTCTGATAAAGTCAGTCTTTGCTGATATTTATCAAGCTTAGCTGTTTGGGGATTGTACTGTTATATATCTCCTCTCAAGCTCAACACATTCTTTAATTCCCTTTGCAGGTTTATACAACTGAAAGCATTTTCTCAATTACTGAATATTCTGAAAAAGTTAAAGATTAAGAAAAAATACCTGTGAAACAATGACATTGATGGACAGGTTAATCTTGCAACAACAGACATTAATTCATGTTTTGTTCAATATGAAAAGATTCATGTTTTCATTCCACCAGTTGTTTGGACTAATATTCAAATCATCATTCGTTGTATCCTGATATCATGGCAGTTGTATTATTTTGCCTTTCACCATTATCACAGATTACTGGGTTTTTTCTTTTATTATTCTGACAGCCCATCTCTAGTTCCTAATCAAACAATTTTTGGGAGATGAGCTTACCTTTATAAGAGACTTTATGGACATATAATATACATACAGCAAATGTTAGCCTAGTAAATTCAAAAGGAATTTATTGACCATGTCCTTGTGATCTAATTTGATTGGCTTATTTTTCTCCAACATTTTAATGACAATGGTTATTAGTTATTCACAGGAATCTCGAATCATGTCAAAAATGTTGCCTGAGATTTTACAATAACCACGTCAAATAACAGCAATGATTTTGTTCAAATTCATGTTTTGTATAATGAAGTTGGTTTTGTACAGGGATGATGTGCTAACATTTTAGGTGCGGGAGTGTTTTGTCTCATTCATTGATTTTGGCTTGTTCTTTTAGAGAGCTACCATGGCAATGCTCCAGTGAGCTCCAGCAGCATTACAACCCTGATTTTTAGATTTTATTTGCCTGATAAATGAAAAACAGAATGTGTTCAGACTTTAGCTCTCAGTGAAACAATTTTTAACACATGGAAACTTTTAGAAGAGATATCGCTAAATATATGCAGACACTCTTAATGTTAGCCTATTTCATTCAAGAGATAACAGGTTACTGGAGAATTTTTTGCCTTCAATCCTTGGTTATCTAAAAGAATTATTGGCCATGTCTCTGAACTGTAATTTTAATGTGATCATTTGACTTCTTACTACTCTTTAACAAATAAATCTTTCAGCAGCAAAAGCGTGGCTCAACATTTTTAGAAGAACATAAAGCCATGAAATGAAATTTTGAAATGATTAGATCAATTGATATGTATGTTCAAAGGTAATTGTATCCATGAATGTACAAGATCATCTAGAAAAATGATAGGCAAAGTGTTGTAGATATAAGGTAAGTTTGGAAGAAGATTAGATTCCTAGAGGATCCAGTAAAAAAAAACAAACAGACAAGTTAAACATCAGTCTATGACCTGTTTCTATACCAAGTGGAGTCACACTTTTCTCAAATGTGTATTTTACTTTCACAAATCATTTGACCAGAAGTAGGCTAACAATCACCATGTAGTATAACAGCTGTTTCAGAGTTTGAACCATACACCTTATCATTTCTAGTGTTATGCTAATGCCAGTAAGCCACCTCAAGCTGATACATGAGTGAAAGAATGACAGTTTAAACACTATGTTGAGAAACTGACAAAAATATTTCTGTTCTTCTTTCATTTTTATTTATTTTCTCTAAAGCAGTGTAAATATCTTTGGTTCACATAAAGAGTATCTCTGTCCAGGAAATTCATAATTAGATTATGTTGTATGAATATCTTGTATAAGCAAAGCCTTAGTAGTGTCAGCTGAATTGATAATGGAAATGCTGGTTGCCTTTCCTCTTAAAGGCCACTTGCTTATATTGACAGAGCTGAAGAGAGATGTCTGAAATTGAAATGAAAAAGACGCTGAGTGTAAAGAATATGTGGCTATTTCAAATGTATGTGACTTGAATTACACAGCTGAACACTGTTCAAATATTCTGACTTTCTTGACACTTGAAAGATAAAAAGAATCTGCCTCATTTACTTTATAATTCACTTTTTAATGATGCTTATATACATAAACAGATAAATACTGATTTAAATACTTTTTTTACAATCAATATATAATATTCACATTGATATAAAGTTATATGAAGTGTGTCCGTAAAGTATCCAAATATTTAATATTAATGAAAAATAGACTTCCTAAGGTAATGGCATCTTAGTCCCCTTCAAAGGACCCCCCTTGGGACCTCTCACACTTATCCCAGCATCCCTTCAAATTTTTTAAACTCACTGCAAAGTCCTCTTTCAGGATTACCATAAGCTGCCTCGTCATGTTCTTATTCTTGTCCATGGGCTGAAATCTCTTTGGGAAAAGTCAGAAGTCATAGGAAGCTAAATCTGGAGTCACAGGGGGTCTGAAAGACTTTGGTGGTACAATGTTTTGTTAAAAAACCCTGTATGAAATGTGAAAAATGACTCATTCAGTCATTGTGAATGTGGCAGTAACATAGTAGATAATCTCACTATGTGGTGTCTCACTGCAGACTGAGTAGACCCATGGGAGAATGTCTTTTCACACATGTGCATGGAGGTCCACTCTGATTGGTTGCCAAGTTACATCAAGGTGGCACAATGGGTTCTCGATATATTCTCTCTCCTCGCCATTCTAAATTTCAATCATCAGCAACAGCTGCTGCTGATTTAAACAAAAATGTGATCTCAAGCTAAAAAAAGTGTATATCTTTTGTTCGTCATCTTTGTTGTCGTGTTTAGACCTCATTTGTTTGACCTCATTCGTCGCAAAGCCAACTGTAGACCAGAGCTCTGCAGCACTTCACTCGGAAAAATTGTATATCCTTTGATCATCATCTCTGTTGGACCTCATTTTTCTGACCTCATTCGTCGCAAAGCCAACTGTAGACCCAAGCTCTGTGGCACTTCGCCCGGAAAAAGTGTATATCTTTTGATCGTCGTCTTTATTGTTGTGGTTGGACCGCATTTTTTCGACCTCATTTGTCGCAAAGCCAACTTTAGACCCGAGCTCCGCAGCACTCCGCTCAGAATTAAGGATGCGGAGAAGAGATTCAGTTGTCCAAACAAGATTTGGAATGTTAATGACTTCTCTCAAAGTGATAGACAATAAGGATTCTTTCTTCGAACAATTACAGATGTGACAGCTTTTCTGAAAAATGTGCAAAAGTTGGGAAAAGTATTTTTGATATAGTTTTTGATGTTTTCGATTGCAGCTGATAGAAACAATGTCTTTATCTTTATGAAGAAGCAACAGAAAAAGTGATTTATTCAGAGAGATCTTTAATTATCAAAACAGATAATTTGAACGACCAATGGTAGGAACTCATTTTGGCACTGGTGCTTATAATTTATGTTATTTTTGTACATTTTGTATTCTGGATATATCTGGCAAGATAGCAAGTAAAATGATAAAAGAGACTTGCATTGTCTGACCTTTGAAGATGTTTTTATTAGTAACATAATTACCTACAAAGAAATAAGAATAAAAAAGAATTCATAACCCACATTCGTTTCTTCAAGTTCTGGACTGTTAGATTGTTAGCTATTATTTATATATATGTATATATTTATATATATTCTCATCAAGATAATAATAATAAAATATTATTAAGATGTGCCATTTATAATAATAGTGCTCAATATTTATTAAAATAGAGATATACTTGAGAAGCATTTATGCATGTCTGGCTAAATATGACGGACAAGGAACATCTTGTTAATATTTTATTAAACTTTTCTTGTTTCCGTACAAGAAAACGTATGTTTGGATCCATGGAGTGTAATAGTTGTCCAAAAGTGTTATCATACCTAGCGCTTTCAGCTAAATAATTAGCCATTTTCAAGGTTTTTGACAATCGACAAATGGCTAATATTTAGCCAAAAGTGCTAGGTATGATAACACTTTTGGACAATTATTACAGATATTAAGATGTTCCTTGTCCATCGCATTTAACCAGACATGCATATATATATATATATATTTTTTATTTCCTATCTGTGCTGTTTACTCACTGCTATATGTTGACAGGCTGAGTAATTCCACTGTAAAGCAACTAAAATTAAGATGAGAGAAATAGTAGTCAAAAATTAATAATGGTTGTTTTCGTAAATCTCAGATCAGACTTCAGTTTACAAGATAAGCATCCTTACTCAACTAGAACGTTATTTGCTTGTGAATCTTGATGAAAGAGTTAAAAGACTTAAAGTAAAGTGAGTTCGACCTGCTCATTATGGTTACTTTCTGAACTGAGACAGCATTAAATATTCAGAAGCAGTGTTATAATGAGATGAGTCTTGGTTCATGTCCCAGTTTTTGTATCAAACTCTCCTCAGACAGAATTGTCTGTATCATCCCTTAATTTTATTTTCCCCTAAGCCAGGTTAGATCTAAAGTTGATCTAAACAAAGGAAATGAATACCAAATAAGTTAACAATCAGCATTGAAAATTCAGAAGAAATTTTTATATGCTCCAATGAACATCTAGATAAGACATGGCATCTTCCCCTTCTTTTGGACATTTCTTTAGATAAGAATAAAACACTATTGCCTACGTAATTCAGAAGATTTCTTTCCCTGAAGGTAATTGTTTATTGGAGATTAATTCAGAGGTCTTACAACTGAAGTCCAAGAATGTAAAGTACTATAAATTACAAAATAATGGATAGATGGTTGCATTCTCTTTAGAAAATTTAGATTCTTTTCAAGAATTTCACAACTTCCTGATGCAATACTTAACTGACTGTCTAGTTAATAGTTAAGTCAGTTTTCTTGAAGAACTCTGCAAAGAATTCAGCATTGAACATTTCAGGAAATACAGTAAACTAGTATTCCAAGGAAAATTATTAAACAGTGGTGGTGGGCAGTGATCAAATTTTCAACAAAAAAAACAAGTGAGAATGCTGCTGGACACAAACTAAGGGATCAATTTGGCATAAACTTACATTGTATATTGAACCGCCCACTAAAAACCTATTTTGGCAGGGAATTTTCAAAAAAACAAAAAGTATTTTCCCCTACTCATTGAAGGGAGTGTGTGTGTGCAAAATTTCAAGTTTCTACTATGAATGATTAGGGCTGGCGAAGTCATGATACATAGATAGATATATAGATACATATAAATGTCAGAACACATGAATAACCTAAACCCAGCAACAGTATGTAAACCAGTGTTGTGGGTAACAGTAATTATTATTTGTTGTGTAAAATAAATGCTTTTTTATCATCAGGCTATGGACTTGTTGATGTACCTATATATCTTTCTTTCGCCGTCTCATTTTTTGCTTATCTTCTTAATATACATTGACAATTTTAGCTACTAGGGCAGTGCCTGTTCCAAAGGTTCATGCCATAATAGTCATGTGAAATAATTTTCCATCTGTCGTACCAAACTACAGCTTGGAAGTATTTCTGTTTCTTCTCTTCAGTGTTGCCAATTTAGATTTAGTGCCAATTTAGATATTTTATATCTAAATCTAGATTTAATGCCAATTTAGATATTTTATATCTAAATTTAGATTTAATGCCAATTTAGATATTCTGTATCTAAATCTAGATCTTTTAGATAAAAGATCTATAATCTATAATTTTCTATTTTTATTAGATTTCTTGAGGACCACCAAAATCTTCAATTTTGACACTGCACTACCTTATGTGCTAACTTATATATCTGGCGATTGTCAACCACCCAATTCCTAGTTGTCAAGTAATTGCAGTGCATACATGCACGCCCACGAACAGAGATTTCTTCAATTGTAGTTAGATGCTTTTGCAACCTGAGTTATTGGAATAAAGATTACCTGATGATAACCATTCGCAACTTCAACATATATTTTTTTCCATTTGTATCATACAAGAATAAGACTACAATACTTATCTGTTTCTTCATCACTGTTTGATTTGAAAAAGCGATCGGTGCATTTAAACCACTCACCTGAAAAGAATAAAAAATATTTTTGATTAAATTCAAATTTTAAGATTTTTATCTTACTGTAAACGAGAAAAATAAAATTTAATTAAACCATACCAAAACTGAGAAATGATTGACTGATTTACAATTTCTTCACTTCAGCATCTTTAAAATGCATTTAACAATAAGTTTACTTTTAATTTACCCTAGATTCAATTATTAAACAGGAGTTGCCCAGAAAGGAAGATAAGAATCTCATCAGAAAAAGAACAAGAATTAATGAATGAATAATAACTATTTTTAAACATGCCCTCTCGTTCTAACTGCCAGATCTAAACATTTATGTACAAAGAACCAGTCTAACCCTAGCCCTAACCAAATCAATATATTTTCCCCCAAACCTGAATATTTGTTAATCACCACTACCCACAACACTGGTTTATTGCTGGGTTTAGGTTATTCATGTGTTCTGACATTTATATGTATCTATGTATCTGGACTTTGCCCAGCCCTAACCATTCATAGTAACTTGAAATGAGTAGGGAAAAAGTTATGTTTTGTTTTTTGAAAATTCCCCCCCATAATAGGTTTTTAGAGGGGGGGTTCCATATGCAATGTAAGTTTTTAATAAATAGGTCACTAGTTTGTACCTGCTAGTTTTTTGAAAATTTAGACCTTTTTTTAGTGATCACAGTCCAATAAAAGGCAAGAGAAGTAACTTATTCATTAATCACCCCTTTTTCCAACTTTTTAATTTATCACCCCCAACAATGCTAACTTTTTAAAAGTTTTACCTCATCATGTTGGTGTTTCATCTATAAAGCAGACAACATATGTTTGCCTATAACAAGCATGAGAAATACAGAGAAACAGGTCTGGTTAGTCACTCAATAGAAACTGTCACATGACCAACGTCTTTTGGCAGCATACCATGTTGGGGGTGATCAATTAAAAACTTTGAAAAACTCTGATAATGAATAAGTTACTTCTCTCGCCTTTTGTTGGATTTAAAAAGTCTGAATTTTAAAAAAAAAAAGTGCTAGTAAACCTACTATGGGGTGGGGTTGTGATTTTCAAAAAACAAAGAAAAACATTTTTTCTAACATAATAAATTTTCAGCCCTCTAGCTCCATTGGTGCGGCCTGATATATACATACACCATCATCATCATCAGCAGCAGCCGTTATAAATCCACTGCTGGACAAAGGCCTTTCCCATCTCCTTCCATGACGACCTATCTTGTGCTAACCTCTGCCACATCTAACTTTTCTATCTCATACGTCCATCTTGTGTCTGGTCTTTTCCTACTTCATTTACTGTCCCATGGGCACCAATCGGTTAGTCTTTTCCCTCCATATATTGTCATTTATTCTTGCTAGGTGACCAGCCCATCTCCATTTTTGCTGCTTAATTATTTGTATAATATCCTTCATTCTAGTCCTCTCTCTGATCCATGTTGATCTAGACAGCCAGCCAGACCAACTTAAAAACTGAAGAAACCTATGTTGACAGTTTTGGTGGCAGTTTTGGTTGAAGGTTCTTAATAAGAAGCCTAATGGAATGGAAGTGATTAAATCATGAAAGATTGTATCAACTGTCAGAAGAGAGACACCGGCTCGCAGAAACTCTTCTCAGCATTCAACACAATAATTGGTGCTGTAAAAAGCCTGAAACCAGAGGTCAGGTGTTACCAATAATGGAACAGCCTCCAAGACATGAATATTAGAAGAATTCTACAGTCTTCCAAATTTTAGTTATAGCTTTTTGACATTCCGGTGACACTAATTCAGCTCAAGTTAAGTCATTCCATATGTTCGTCAGTTCTATATTTCCATCACTTATTTCATTTGACTAGCAAGATAACTTGGTACTGTCCAGTTGATACTTCTAAGAGTTGATATTCTGCTTTTTATTTATTCTTTTTTTTCCTTTTTGCTTGTCAATATCTATCAGATTTAGATATTGTTTACATGCTAATCATGGCTGCTACTTTCAGAACATACATAACAAATTGGTACTTTTCATCTCTGTCGGTAGTTTTGGTAAGACCATCAAAGATTTGCTATATTTTGATATTTTTGTTTAACATTAGTTTCATGGTCTATAGAATATAGAAACATAAAATTATTACTTTTCTCAAGAATTTAGTTTGGTTAACTAATGATCTTATTTTATTTACTATTGTCACAACTCATTACAAAACAACAGGGCCGTACATAAAGCAGTGCGGCTGCACAAGGTTCCAAGATTTTAGGAGCACACACAAAGTGACTCTTTAAAAAATGTTCTGATATTTTTTGTATAAAAAAGTAAAATGTCTTGACTAAACTTGTTTGAGGATTTATGTTACATAGAGATAGATTATTGATCCATAAAGAACTTTACATTAAATTGAACATCATAATTTTATAAATGTTTCATTTTTGCTTTGATTTGGTTGAAGATAATAATGTTGTATAGCCATCTTGGTCTGCGGGAGTAAAATCCTGAACTTGGAAGAGTGGGAGAGAGATAACGAGAGCCGACAGACTGTTCCCAACAGGGAAACTGGCCCGTGCTCCCAAGCTCAGCTGCTCTTTGCCTGTCCCTGGCTTCTGAGGGCACTCTGTGTCACTCTGGCCCCTGAGGGCATCTCTCTGTCACTTTTATTGGGT
>VCCN01002162.1:9472051-9490033 GCA_006491835.1 Architeuthis dux | reverse complement strand
ATATATACACACACACTTTATTTTACAAAAAAACTTGTCTTCTGTTTAAATTCTTGAAATTCTTGAAACTTATGATAATGTCAGAACAGCAGTTGAAAAGTTTTCTTCCTAGACATTAAGGATTAAAATCAACATGATGGCACATATTTTCACTGTCCTTTCTTTTACACGTGTGTCCTGTTATTCAGAGCATAACAATTAGATTTCTAATTCAAAACTCCATCTGGTGAGATCATAAATGTCATCCCCTTCATAAAACATGGTAAATTTTTCCACCTCATTGTAAATGGAAAAATCCGTGAATGCGGAACTTTATTTCATTTCACGATTTCCTAACAACTCTTGAGTGAGAACACATCCTCTGTTTTGGCTTGACATAAGAGAAACAATCATGAACATGTACAGAAATGACAAATCGAGGCAGCTCATGAAAATGCGTTGGTTTGGAACAATGAGTATTTTCAAGAAAGAACTCAACCTGAAACAGCGACAAGTTTTAATTATATTCCTGATTTGTTCCAATTTGTCTTTATACTTGCTTTTGATTCCATCGTCCTGAATACAAATTCAATTTCTCTTTGCCAGGTCACCATTCTACGTGACAAGGCCGCATGATGATTTATGCGAAATGTAACACAATTTTATCTAATCTTGTAGCTAATATACTGAACTGCAAAAAACAATAATGATAAAAGAGTAAAACAAAAACATGGTAAAGGAAAGAAGCAAAAAACTAAGACCCTTTGTGGTGTGGTCCACTGACCAGGATATGATGGACAATGATACTGGACCGACAGGAGAATACATTTCTGATTGAATTTTTGTCCCCTATCTAATTGTTTTTCCTCTCGATTTGATAAACACTGAGTCGATATATGCAATCTCATCAAAAAATGCATGATGATTAAAAAAAGAAAATCAAGAGAATTATACAGAAATAAAACAAAGAACACGTTAAAAATCAATGAAATATTATTGTCTTTCTAGGATTGCGATGCAGAGGACAGTCAAAGAAGAAAAAAAACTAAAAAGCACTCAGAGAGTGCATATCTCTACCAACGCAATACCGTAACTAAAAACTGAATGAAAATCAGTTCATATATAGCTAGGATGCAGGGGAGATATCTGTGTAAGTTTTGATTTTCCGTATTTCAGAATATTGTCTTAAATTATGAAAAAAGTATCTCTCAATCAAAAACAAAGTTCCTGGATCTGCTCCAACATGTAATCAATCCTTGGCCCACCTTTCCACAAAAAGTCATTGAAATTCATAGAGAACTGTTAGAGATATTGTCGACAAACAGACAAACATAAGTGAATATATATAAATATATGAAAAATATATCTCTCAATTGAAAAGAATTATTAGAACCACACCAAAATTTAATAAGTCTTCCTTAGCCCATGGCTCACCTTTCTACAAAATGTCATTGAAATTCATTGAGAACTTTAGGAGATATTGTGTGGACAGTCAGAAAGACAGTCATGAGTGAATACATATACCTCTTACAACTTGGTTGACAGAGGTAAACAAACCTCTGAGTATTCAGTTGCTGTAATTCCTATTGTAAAGAAAGAAATATCAGCTTTTGAAATTCTACAAAAAAATTGATTTTTAGACATTTTCTTAACATTTTTTAAATCTCATCTTCCTAGGATTTGAAATCCTCCATCATAAAAACCAACATGTCAATTTTCCTCTGAGTTCCAGTCATTGATAAATTTAGCCGAAGATTCCGGACCATATATTTGGCAGAGATAACATTGGCAAAGCTTCAAATATTTATATTTTTCCAGACTAAATTCATTAGCAATAATTAACTTCTTACATTGGGAAAACACTTATAAAAAATAATCCTAATATTCGTAAGAACTAAATATGTTTTCTGTAGACATTTTGTGTTTTGTTAATACACATTCTTAGAATAGTAAAGAAATCTACACTGGCCTGACTGACTGCAAAGCAACTTCATATATAATGTGTTATACGTGTTGCTGTGAATGGGTTGGTCTGATCTCCATAGAGCACCAAAAAGGATGAGTGCAGTAGTCTAAACAACTCTTGAAATGATAATGACTGAAAATTACAGAAGAAGAATGAATAATTTGATTTTTTTAAAACATGGACTGATTAAACTAACTCATTAGGCCAATCCTTGTAGACAATTCCATATTTTATGTGTGTATGGAAGTATGGAATCACCAGTCTCACTGTGAGTATAGCATAATTGTTTTGTCTAATCAGTATATTTGCCACCATTTTTCTTATGTTTTACAGTATTGATGGGTACCACCAGGACTGTAGCTGGAGATTTGTGGGCCCGGGGGTTGGCTCCTTGAGGGGCTCCCACCAAAATATATTAAGATTTGTTATTGTATAATGTTAGTAGAAATTGGGGGGAGGGGGGTACAATTTGAAATTATCCCCCACCACTCAGTTATGCCCCTGGGCACCACCTGGAAAAATACCTTTTTCCATGTGTAAAATACACTTGAAGAAGGCCATAGAATGGATTGGTTTAAACATTGTGGTATCAACAAAAAGAACTAGCATTCCAAGGGAAATTATGAATCACTGCCACCCATATATGCTGTGTTGGGGGTGATCAATTAAAAAGTTGGAAAAAGGGCTGACCAATGAATAAGTCACTTCTCTCCCTTTTGTTGGGAGGTAATCGATAAAAAAGGTCTGAATTTTCAAAAGGCATGCGGGCACAAACTAATGACCAATTCAGCATAAACTTAAATTGCATATTGAACCTCCGCTCTAAAAACCTATTTAGGTGGGGAATTTTCATTGATGGGAGTGTGTGTGCAAAATTTCAAGTTTCTAATATGAACGGTTAGGATTGGGCAAAGACCGGATACATAGATAGATACATATAAATATCAGAACACATGAATAACATAAACCCAGAAATAAACCTCTTGCAATTATAATGACTCAACTCAGAATTATAGAAGGTGTGTTCCATTTAGATTGTACAACTGAAGAAGGACACAAAATGGATTGGCCAAAACATTGTGGTAACAACAAAAGCAAAGATCAATAGTTCAAACAACTCCCGGAATGATGACTCTTCTCAGAAATACGGAGGGTATCACAATATTAGATTGGTGCTTGTATTACCAAGTTGGGATGGAAATTCACAATTTACACAACACACAAGATAACACTGAACCAGTACAAAAGACTCAATTTTTCCCCCTCTATTTAGCATTCAAGGAATTTTGCATGATACAGACAAATTTTCTGACTCAAACTGCAAGCACAGAACACTGAGAATTGAACTTGAAACTGCTTAGTCACACTTAGCCTACTAATTAATCTCGGAAGTGCTTTTCATTAGATTTGCGGATATTGATAGTATGCATTAGCTTCATGTTTTTCAAATCCTATCAACTCTTTGTACACATTACTAATTGTATTTCTTTTGGGGCAAGCATGCTGGAAAGCCAAACCTGCGTTTGGCCTGGCTTCTCTAGTTTTCACATAAATTGCAGAGACAATAATGCCACATTTGTATTAAAACTACATATTAGAAACCTTCAACCAACTGTCACCAAAACTGTCAACATAGGTTTCTTCAGTTTTCAAGTTGGTCAGCCTGTCTGGCTGGCTATCTATGTATGTATCATTTATTATGTCGAGAAAAAAAATTTTTTTTTGTTTTTTGAAAATTCTTCCCTAAATATGATTTCAGTGGGGGTTCAACTTGCAACGTAAGTTTATGCTAAATTGGTCCCTTAGTTTGTGTCCGGCAGCATTCATGCTTGTTTTTTTGGAAAATCCAGACTTTTTTGTGATCGCTGCCTTGCAAAATGTTAGAGAAGTAACTTATTCATCGATCACCCCCAACACAGCATGCTGCCAAAAGATGTTGGTCAAATGACGGTTTCTATTGAGAGATTATTTACTATGTTTTCACTTTCCAATTTGGGATTAACCCAAGAAAAAGGATATCAAAATTAGATAGAGGTTATTTAATTTAGATGTTTTCGTTTTCTGGTTGTACAAAGAAGCCATTATGGGCCAGAGTAACTGGTTTGATATTTTTTAAACTTCATTTTTATTCAATTTTCCTCTCTTATCCATTATTCTCAATCTATTAGCAATTTTAAGAATTGTGTTGTTTTAAGTTCCATTACATTTTTTATGAAATAAGGGAGTGCCGAATGATCATGATTATCATCCTCTATTATATAAAAGTGAATGTATGAAACTGGCATAGTGGTACATCTTTTCAAGGGAAAGGTCATAGGCTATTTTCATTTTTCTAATTTTGTATCTTTTTGAATTTTACCAAATCTTCACTTGTTTTAATGAAATAAATAAGGGAGACAACTCTATAATTTATTTAACTTAAGTCTATGAATTATTTAATTTATTGATTTAAATTTAAATTAATCACGACTATTTTTTCAGAAAAAAGCCAATAAGATTCAAATTTTCAAGGTTATGTTTTTGCGGGTCAATTCAGATGTACAGGTATCCTGTAGAAGAATGATAAAAGTGTATTTACTATTCAAAGTTTAAAAGTTGTTGGTTTAACCCTTTCAGTTAATGCCTGAACTTTTAAAAAGGGTTTAAAAAAGCCAAAAAACGTATTAATTTTTATTTAATGGTTGAAGAAAACTATTCTTTTATTAAATCAAAAACTTTCCATATTTTGAAGAAGCAAAATCATGATGGGATACATCTGTCCCATTAGACATTTATCCTGGGACAGATGAAAAACACGGAATTAACAGCTGCCAGAAGGATGTCAATGTTGGCATCCAACAATCTTAAGGGGGCTCCACTCCCCGGTATGGAGTCAGAGTTGTCCTTCTCCTAGACTGGTTGCCTTTCCAAGGCTAGACAGCCCAGTCTACTCTGCTATTTAAGCTATACCTGGGTGGGGGTGATGAGAAAAGATGGATCCATTCCTTTCTGAAGGGCATTAATGCAAAGTGTACATAAACAGCCTTGACTGGAGTTTGAACTCGGCACACCAATTCCATCGTCCTCACCATTAACCGCTACACCACCTTCACCTCCCTTGTCTACAATAGATTGTTGGATATATCTCCTTTTTTTGTTAATTTTGTTTTGTTTTTTCTTCTGAATTTGCTGTTTAATTTCTTTTTTGTTCAATGGAGTTTTTTTATTTTTACAATTCCGTTAGTTATATAAGAGGGTAAGAAGAGAGAGGGGGAAAAATAAAGTTAGTTCATTAAGAGCTTAGGAAGAGAGAGAGGCTGATGGGTGCTACTGATACTATAAGTGTGACATACATTTCTCTTATTATATATACAAGTTCACCCGTGCCATCAAAAATGACGGCATATATGAAATATATGGATATGCGCATTGCATTTTATATACGTGAATAATAGAAATTTGCATTGCTGTGAGCTTGGAGAATAGCATTCTGTTGACCATAAATGGATTTTAAAAAAATGTTATTGTTGTTTTTATTACTTTTTACATTAATCACTGCTACCCACAACACTGGTTTATTGCTGGGTTTAGGTTCTGACATTTATATCTATAGTAGAAACTCAAAATTTTGCACATATACACCCCTCAATGAATAAGGAAAATAGGTTTTTAGAGGGGGGTTCAATATGCAATGTAAGATTATACTAAATTGGTCATTAATTTGTGCCTGCTTGCTTTTGAAAATTCGGACCTTTTTTATCGATTACAGCCCAACAAAAGGCGAGAGAAGTAGCTTATTCATTAATTCATTTTTCAAATCTTTTAATATGTGGGTGGCAGTGATTCATAATTTCCCTTGGAATGCTAGTTTTCATTATTCTTTAAATTCAGCTTTTTTACTGTGTCATCGGAACATTAAATTCTATTTTACTATGTCAGTTGCATCCCTTAGCATGACAAAGTACCAACACACATTTCTAATTATTTCATGTGTGGATGATTTTTTTTATTACTTTGCCTTACTTTGCAGCAATCAAGAAATGTGCAACTAAAAGGTATGAAAAGTAAAGACAATAAATGTCTGACAATTGATCTTAACAGGCTTCATTTAATCAAGATAAATTAAATTATCAAGCCATTATATGGCCTCAACTAATAATCACTAATTAAGTATGTGTTAAAAATTTGAAAAAGTGAAAAAAAAGCTAAGAAAATCGAAAACGTTTTTTCTGTTAAAACAAAGTCAAAATGAAAAGCAGAGAAAATAGATTAAGGACTTATGATCAAAAAGATTTGAGTGTCTGCACATGATAAGAGTCCAACGAACCATTTTAAAAAGTTGATATTTTCATTATTTTTAGAGGTACATTGCTCAGGGTTTTTATTTATTTTGAAGCTTGAGCACTCGATGAATCATAATGCAGAGTGTTCAAGCATCAAAATAAAGAAAACGAGCATTGTAGCTCTAAAAATAACGAAAATATCAACTTTTACAAATGGTTTGTTGGGCATTTATCATGCGTGGCAACTCATTTATTTTAGTGGTTTTAGCTGTTTTAATTAGAAACTGTCAAACAAATCTTTCACCAAAACTGTCAACATAGGTTTCTTCAGTTTTCAAGTTAGTCTGTCTGGCTGGCTGTCTGGCTGGCTGGCTGGCTGGCTGGCTATGTATGTATCACACATACAGGCAGCACCAATAGAGCTAGGGGGCTGAAAATTTAAACATGTACTCCTTATATCGAGAAAAAACAGATTTTTTCGTTTTTTAAATCCCCCCCCCCAATAGGTTTTTAGTCGGGGGTTCAATTTGCAATGTAAGTTTATGTTAAATTGATCCCTTATTTTTTGTCACACTTGTTCTTTGAAAATTCAGACATTTTTTGTGATCACTGCCAAACAAGATACGAGAGAAGTAAATTATTCATTGATAACCCGTTTTTCCAATTTTTTAATTGATCACCCCCAACATGGCATGCTGCTAAAAGACGTTGGTCAAGTGACAGTTTTTATTGAGTGATAACCAGACCTGTCAAATTTTCAAATTTGTTTATTTTTATTTCAGCTCAAATGTCAACCAGTCTTTAGAGGCTAATTTTAAGCAAAATGCTAAGCTCAAAATCACAGATAAAAAATACAAAACAGACAACTTAATTACCTGAGAGATTATTTGCCCTGTCCACCAAGGATATGTAATAAGATATTCATGAATTTAATTTTATTTTCTCTCTTGATAAATTGAGTAAATGATTCTGTCAGAGTCCTGCTAATTCCAAAGATTAACGAGAAATGTTGACTGCCATCTTTATTTAATTTATTTAATTTATTTATTTTTAAGTTTGCGATGTAACATGAAAAAAAATATCAAAGATATTTTCAGTAAATGTGAAAATGATTTTGATTAATATTTGGCTGATTTTTTAAAAAGATTTTGCCAAAGTTAACTTACCTCTTATAAGATACTGTATTGGTACTTCAATTTTTTGTCAAACTCCAGGATGAAGTCAGGAGTTGACATTGTTTTCCTACCACAACAAGAACAACAAGACTCACTAAAATTAGGGGTGTAAACTGATATGTAAAATCCCTATTCCTCTACCATGATTTGAACTCACGACTATGTGCTAAATTGACAAGTCTCAGATATTGATGAAATTTTATCATACACATACACATGGGCTTATTTCATTCTAATAAATAAATAGAGAAAAAAATCATTTTTATAATTTTTTATGTATTATATATACAATACAACAGTTGCAGTAATTATCTTCAGTCAGAATAGATGTTGGAGTTTGACCCTGCAGCAGCCAGTCTTGTTTATTACTAGTTAGAAACCGTCAACCAAAACTATCAACAGTTTTGTTGAGTTTTCAAGTTGGTCTTGATGGCTGGCTATGTAAGTATGCATTACGCATACAGATCGCACCAATGGAGCTAGAGGGCTAAAAATTTACTTCTTATTATGTCTAGTAGAAAACTTCTTTTTTTTGAAAATTCCCTCCCTTAATAGGTTTTTAGTGGGAGGTTCAATTTGCAATGTGAATTTATGTTAAATTGATCCCTCAGTTTGTGTCCAGCAGCATTCACGCTTGTTTGTTGAAAATTCAAATAGTGATCATTGCCCAACAAAAGGCGAGAGAAATAACTTATTTATTGATCACCCCTTTTTCCAACTGTTTAATTGATCACCCCCAACAAGGCATGCTGCCAAAAAACATTGATCACCAGACCTGTTTTTCTTTGTTTGAATCTTGTTGCTTCTTATTACAACAAGCAGGTTGATACATTTTTGACTGCTAAAGCAAACAGCATGGAATTGAAATAAAGAAGTAGCTTCTGTTGAGACATTGAGGCTTCCATGGCTGAAGTGGTTCAGGCAACATCCATGAAAGATGGTCTCATAGGTTGTGGGATGCAAGTTCATGACTTGTTGGCAGTTAATTTATTTCCAATTTTGTGCTGTTTACTTATGGAAATTAACAAACGAGCTGAAAATCAACTTAGAATAGCACAGAGATCCATGGAAAGAGCAATGTTAAGGATAACTCTAAGAGATAGAAAAGGATCAATGTGGATCAGATAGAAGACCAGATTGAAAGATATTATACAAATAATTAAGCAGCAAAAATGGAGATGGGCTGGTCACCTAGCAAAAATAAATGACAATAGATGGGGAAAAGACTAACAGATTGGTGCCCATGGGACAGTAAATGCAGTAGGAAAAGATCAGAAACAAGATGGAGGGACGAGATAGAAAAGTTTGCCGGTAAGACGTGGCAGAGGTTAGCACAAGATAGGTCATCATGGAAGGAGATGGAAAAGGCCTTTGTCCAGCAGTGGACTTATAATGGCTGATGATGATGATGATGATGATAACTTTTGTGATCAAAGAGTGTATTTGATCCAAATTGTTGTGATAAAAAGCAATACAATTAGGATGGAGTAAAACTAGTAATAGAATCTAACCTAATAATGAACACTAGTGTGATTTTCTTGGTTTGTGGGCTGTAACACTGGACTATTCCACTACCAAGAGAGGAGGAGGGGGTTTAAAGTTTTGCTAAAAAAATACTTCCTGCCCACTGTTTCAAACTATGCACCCAGCATTCCCAGTAAACAAATTCAGTATTCCAAATATTTCCATGATTTTTTTTCAACTGGGATTAACGAGTAGATGAAATTAAAAAAAACAGATTAGTACAATCGTTGTAAAGCAATGATCAGCAAGCTAATCTTGCTGGTCGTTGTTACTGGGTTAGGATTTCCCAGTATAGATGGTCTGATACCAATTCATGCAAAGTTACTATACTTATATATTGACCACTCAGGTGTAAAAATCTTGTTGATAAAAGTACCACTTTCCAACCATTTGAAACTATGGACTCTTTAACTGAAACAAATTTGCTATTATTTTTTCTTAGAAAATAGTTTCATAGAAATTCAAACATATCTGTGAATTTTTTTCCTGGGTATTAATTAGTAATAGTAATAATGAACATTGTAATTAATTTTGTTGAAACATGACAACATAGCAGACAGGTCAGTAGCAGAAAAGCAGACAATAACAAATGTTTTTCAGTGGATAATTTACTGTCAACTGCTGTCTGAAAAGTCTCAAGAAAAATGTAGAAAATAAATTGAACATTATTTTTGGAACAGCATGAAATGCAAAAAAGAGTTAGATTGGTTATTGATACGTGCAGTGATCATCTTGAAAGAAAATTAAACCGATTACTGAATACTAAAATTGTTGCTATTTATAAGAATCCACCGGAACAAAAGAAGGTTTAAATTTTACTGAGAATAAAATGTTAATCATTTTAATTGGATAAAAATATTACTGCATTACATAAGCTTATGAAATCAAGTAGTTTGAACAAAGCCAAAAATTACATTAAAGTTAGTATGATAATTATTAAGACATTTATTAGTTGAGAACCTATATTTGCCCAGCACCGGTGTGAACGACGGCTAAATGAGTGGCCTAAATCATAAATGTGAATAAAGAAACGAGCTCCATTTGGGGATTGAACCTGGAAGCAACCTTATAAGTTAGGTTCTGCTCTACTGATTGAGCTAACAAATTTATCAATGGTAGGCAGGAGTCTTTTAATCCTATACTTTGCTGGCCTCTTTACACTCACGTTCATACTTAGGCACGAATATAATGCAGTTCTCTATGTCAACAGTATGAAATCAAATGATGGATAATTTTATATCTGACAGAATATGATAATTATAAAGATATTTATTAGTTAAGAACCTATATTTGTCCAGCGTGAGTGTGCTTTTTAAAATTTTTATTAGATGAAGTATTATACATCATTAAAATTTTTATGACTACTTTTTACCATCATCTTAATTTATTAGTTGCTTTTTATCACAAACTTTGATCAGACCGATTTCAGTCAGCAGTGAGTAAATAGCATTGATCGGAAAATAAAGAATAAGCCTTTTGTTGGGATTTTGAACCTACATCCCTCACGGGAAGCACGATTTATGCCGGTCTGCTCAATCAATTGAGCTACCAAGTCTCAAATAAATTAAGATGAAGGTAAAAAGTAGTCATAAGAATAATAATAATGATTAAAGTTAGTGATCAGTATAATCAACTTATTGAAAATCTAATACCACACAGCAATTGGCAGACTAAAAGAGGGATTTAAACAGTGTTGGGAATTTATGAAGTGGAAAGCGAAGAATCGTTTTGAAGTAGAAAAAAACAATTTACTTCTTCATAAGCAAAAATGTGTTGAGAAACAATGATGAGAATTTTTGAGGTGAAAAAAGCAGAATCGACATCTCAAATTTGTAGAAGTATGATCGAAAAAAGATTATTATTATTTAATTTACTCCCTTACAGCATATGCTATCTTCTGTGTATTATGTGCAAAAGGGGACCTATTTTATTTTTTTGCACCCAGATGTTTTACTCATATGCAAATAAGTAAATAAATAAAAATGGAATAGTACTCTATAATTGTTTTCCTCCCTGTATGCACAAATGTTGACCCTATACACTTATTATTAATCACTGCTACCCACAACACTGGTTTATTTCAGGGTTTAGGTTATTCATGTGTTCTAACATTTATATGTATCTATGTATCTATTTATGAATCCAGACTTTGCCCAGCCCTAACCGTTCATAGTAGAAACTTAAAACTTTGTACACACACTCCTCTCAATGAGTAGGGAAAATATTTTTTGTTTTTTGAAAAATTCCCCCCCTAAATAGGTTTTTAGACGAGGGTTCAATATGCAATGTAGGTTTATGCTAAATTGGTCAGTGGTTTGTTGCCTGCTTGTTTTTTGAAAATTCAAACCTTTTTAGTGATCACAGCCCAACAAAAGGTGAGAGAAGTAACTTATTTATTGATCACCCCTTTTTCCAAATTTTTAATACTTTAAGTTAGCGTATATTAGTTGTACCTTAACTCATTACTTCTGGCTACAAAGCACCGTTTTGGGTACATAGAGTTCACATACAGATAAACAAAATCAGACTTTTAGTAATATATAGATTTCATCAACATCAGCCTTTTAGCATCCGTGGTTGGACCAAGATTCACCAGACACCTCGATCGTGGGCGTCGTGGAGCCAATACTTTCTGAACTTGTCTAGTTCTTCACGTCATCTTATTATTTGCCGGCCACAGTTTTGCATATGATCTCTGGGGATCCATGTTGTGAGTCATGATGTCAAGTGGTTGTCTACCATTCTTGCAACATGACCAGCCAATTGCCATTTGAGTTTTCTAATGGATTTTATGATATCTCTGACTCCTGTTTTTTCTCTAATATACTGTTCAGTCTTGTGATTTCTCCACGTGATGTTAAGTATGATCCTTTTTTGTACATGTTGCATGGTTCTCAGATTGAGTGCCAATCTTTTGGTTAGATTCTATGTTTCAGCTCCGTAGGTGACAGGAGAACGCATTGATTGTTAACCCTTCTTTTCAGCTCCGTAGGTGACTATCAGAAGTTGTAGACCCTTCTTCTCATTTTTGAAAGTTTCTAACGGTCCTAAAGCTTTAAAGATATGAGATGCGCATAAATAGTGTATAGTGTATTATAGAATTATTATTATGTGATCTCTGCTGGTCCGATAAAATGGATAACGTAAAAGAATTTTAATTCAGTCATCACAACAGTCATTCTATTTCATGTCTTATTCTTTAATTATTTTATACATGCCATCAAAAAATGATGGCAGTATTTAAATAACTTTGCAATTGCATTGTACTTAAAATGTACCAAAAGCATTATGTTGCTCTGTATTTTCGACCATAATGAACCCAGATCTTTTACACAATTGCAAAAAAATAAATAAATAATCAAGGGAGACTACTCTATAATTAGCAATTAATAGTTATCTACCTTATCTAAATGTTACAGAAAAAATTATAGACATGCACATGGCATTTTATATAAGTAGATTTCCGAATAGCTTTTCATCATAAATTGTGTGCTTTCTCAAGTAGCAAGCCTAGTTACAGTGGATCAAAGGTCCTTGTTTCAAGTATTTCTCATGAGGCCTCGGCAAACGATATGATTGGCTGTGCACTGAGAAACTGGCCTACTGATTGACTTTTGACATGAAACCTGACCAAAGGAAAAAGATGCAAAATGTCCAGATTCAAATGCCATGAAAAGACAGAGAGATATTAAACAAAGGAACAGTGGAAGGAATGACAGAACCAAACCAATCTCTGGAAAATGAACATAATAAAGAAGAAAACATGGTGGAAAGAGAAGAGAGCAGGTGGAGGAGGGTGAGGGAGGAGGAAAGGTGGGGGGAAAAGACAGTGAAAGAAAAAGTCTGGAAGAAAGAAAAACAACTGAAATCTGGAAGAAAGAAAAAAAGCTGAAATCTGGAAGAAAGAAAAAAGGCTAAAATCTGGAGGAAAAAAAAAGGCTGAGATCTGGAAGAAAGAAAAAAGAGAGAAAAATAAGAGAAGAAACAAGACAAAATTGGAAAGAAGTGGGAAAAGGACATACTAGCATTCCAAGGGAAATTATGAATCAACGCCATCCATATATGCTGTGTTGGGGGTGATCAATTAAAGAATTGTGCTGTGAATACTAAAAAGGGTCTGAATTTTCACAAAACAAGTGGGCACGAACTAGTGCATATTGCTTATTGAACCCTGCACTAAAAACCTATTGTTGGGGGGATTTTCAAAAAAACAAAAAAGGATTTTCCCTACTTATTAAGGGGAGTGTGTTTGAAAAATTTCAAGTACTATGAACGGTTAGAGCTGGGCGAAGTCCGGATACATAGATAGATACATATAAATGTCAGAACACATGAATAACCTAAACCTAGCAATAAACCAGTGTTGTGGGTAGCAGTGATTAAGAAACAAAAAAGGCTTAGTAGTAGGAAACAAGGTTCCAGGTATCTAATTACAATTGAAGAAATCTCTCTCTCTCTGTGTGGGCAGGTTTACACTGTGATTACTCGACAACTGGCTGTTGTATGAAGTTGACATTCACCAGATATATTAGTCAGCACACAATGCAGATTTTGGGATCAGCGGTTCTCGAGGAATCAAATAAAAATAAACAAAACAAATTACTGATTATAAATCTTTTATCTAAAATTATAGATTTAAATTTAGATACAAAATATCTAAATTGGCAATAGATATAAATTTAGATATAAAATATCTAAATTGGCAACACTGAAGAGAAGTAACTGAAATACTTCAAAGCCGTAGTTTTATACAACGCACGGAAAATTATTTACATACATAAAATAAAATCTGTCCCCTTCGAATGATAAAGGGTGAGCATGGAAGAGTATGCTTATGCTTGAATGGGAGCAACAGTGACTCAACCTTCATTATAACTGTCAGTAATTCATTACTCATCCCTCGCAACTCTGAAGCCTAAAAATTAAGTTATAGTAGTAGTAGACCACAGAAATATAAACAGATAGCAAAGTAATCAATGATAATAATAACTGATGTATAAGTTTCATTTTACTTTGCATGTTATTATAGATTATAATATACAGGTGATTACTTTAAAAAAATCATATACTTTAATTCAAAGGTTGATAGACAAACACTGCCATTTAGACACTTACCCCATACTGAGCACACAGATAACCAGGAATTGATCCATGCTTAACCAAAACACCCATGGCTTATCACCGCCCTCCCCCTCTCTCCTACAACCAACACTCTCTCTACTTTTCCCAGCTCAATATACATTTCACACAAATGTGAAAATTCGGACTGCACACACATGAGTTTTCTGCACTGCAAAAGAGTTTCTGAAGATGCCGAATGAAACTTGGCAAAATGCATCAAGGCTTATATTAATGATAATAAATATGTTTGAGACGTAACACGCTTTTCTCAATCTTTCATTTACACATTGTCAAATTGCCTTTACCATTCTGTCGGATTACCTTACATCCACATAATAAACATACTTTAATTGCAGAACTTGGAGTAATGATGATATCTTTGTTGTGAACAGCCATGGAATGTTTACGGTTCAAGCTACTACTTCTTCATTTGTAGCCAAAGAAGACTAAAGCCATTACAAATGACAGGTTATATATTTCTTGATTATAACACACCCATGCTCATAAAAACATCAAAGTGTGTGCACTGTGTCGTCTCATATCAAGACCCAAGTTTCATGCTACAGAAACTTAAGTCATTGGTGCATTAAGATTATACTATAGTTATCATGATAACCAAATATTTTTATACAAATTTACATGCCTGACGTATTTCTCTTTATTCACTATCTATAAAGTACTGAGACGCAATAGTTTTATTTTGAAAAAGGCAAAACAAGAAATACGAAGGGGAGATAGGAAGAGGAATATTCCAATTTTGTTTAAATACTGAACTAATTGATCTCTATAATTTGATGCAAATCAATTACTATAATGTTAAAAATATAAGGATACTTTTATAGTCAAGACTACATACAGGGTTTCACAGAAGTAACACACAATTTGTACCAAAATTACTGCCGGTTCTAAGGGAAGCAACTATTAAATTATTATTAGATTATTATTAAGTTGGAACTATATAATAGTTCCTTCACTTAGGTAGAACTGGCATTAATTTTGGGACAATTTTGACGTTACTTATGGGACACCCGTAGATATTTTCAACAGAGGCAAGTCAAGACCACACCATTTCTTGACTTTCCTCAAGGTGTATAGCAGGGTATTGTCCTGCTGGAACAGTACAGCATTTAATTTCCACAAAACTTATGGTTTTTCATTATGATGTTTATTACACCACCGCAAAATGTTTAAGGCCGTAGATATTGTGTAAATATGATTGTTATGATGTGTGCTTGTATATACAATTAGAAACCGTCAAGCAAAACTGTCACCAGAACTGTTAACATAGGTTTTTTACAGTTTTCAAGTTAGTCCAGCTGGCAATATATGTATGTATGTATCATGTGAACAGGCTGCACCAATGGAGCTAGAGGGCTGACATTTTCGATATTTATTCCTTATTAAGTCTGTTTTGTTTTGTTTTCTGAAAATCCGACCCACTAATATGTTTTTTGTGGGAGGTTCAATTTTCAATGTGGGAGGTTCAATTTTCAATGTAAGTTTATTCTAAATGTATCCCTTAGTTTGTGTCCAGCAGCATTCATGGTTTTTTGAAAATTCAGATTCTTTTAGTGATCACTGCCCAACAAAAGGCGAGAGTAGTAAATCCATTGATCATCCCTTTTTCCAATTTTTTAATTGATCACCCCAATCATGGCATGCAGCCAAAAGACATGATAGTTTCTACTGACTGACTAGACAGAACTGTTTGTATACTTTTTGTCACACTAAAATGTTCTAATACTAAGCTTTCGGAAATCAATCTGTCTCTAGACAATCAAAATAAAGAAGTGACTTATCCATTGATTAACCCTTTTTCAAATTTTTTAATTGGTCACCGCCAACATGCAGCCAAAAGACATGTTGGTTTCTATTGACTGACTAGCCAGACCTGTCTGTATACATTTTTTTACACTAAAATAAATGTTTTAAATGTTCTAATACAAAGCTTTCGGAAACCAATCTGTCTCTAGACGGTCAAAATAAAATACAACAAAAACAGGCTTCGAGCTGAAAGGTGGTGTTGTTTTATAGTGTGCAAAGCATTATGGGAGTGTTACTTTTTCTGTTTCTCTTTTGTATCGTGTTTGCTTTTCATTAGCAAAATTTAGTTATTCCTTCTCCAAGAGTGACTGTGTGCTCATACTCTTCTGTGTCTAATTGACATTTTGTTTATTGTGAGCCTGGCAAGGAAATGTAAATACACACATTGACTGTTTGTGATTAAAAATCTGTTGACATAGGTAATTGCGTCTGAGTTTTCTCCTACACTAATTCAGGTGAAACTTGCTTCGTTCTGTGTGTGTACTCGGTCAAATTAATTTTGTGTTTTGGTTATTTTGTTATTATTGTGCGTGTCTCCTTGAACAGTTCACACTTTATTGGGGTTTTTTTTCTCCCCCATTCATTCTGATGTAGCAATTCTGAGAAAATAAAACTGTTTCAAGAAACAAAAAGAAAGATTCCGCTTGGGGGAAGAAATAGTTGCATGTTTGTCACCTGAACAGTCAGTATTCAGGAGGTGTGAGTGGTCTAACAGTTAACGGAATGGAATCAGTGAGCCATGTTCAAACTCCAGCTCGGACAGTTGGCATTCACTTTGCATTCATTCCCTTGGGAAAGGCATGAATCCACTTCTTCCCCCATCTATGGGTAAATAGTAGGGAAGTTGGAGCCCTTTCACCCCTTTGCAGTCTATCTTGCATGTTGATCAGTAAAACCCACAATAGCTACAAACAATGATTGGGTCTCTATCATTCAGGAAATAAAGACAAAATCACATCTTAATGTTACACAACACAAGGGCAATTGATCTGAGTCAGTATTCAAGGTCAGTTAAAAGCAAGGATCTTGAATGCTGATTTTCAAAGCAGGCAGGCAAGCGCTTCTTATATTGCCTTCTATTTCAAAAGGATTACACCATGTATATGTAGAGAGAGATTTCCATATTAAGAAGTTTTCCAGTTAAGATTTTGATTACTCTTCCCAGATCTCAATGCACGAAACACTTTCAATTTCCTATCTCCCATTTATTAATCACTGCTACCCACAACACTGGTTTATTGCTGGGTTTAGGTTATTCATGTGTTCTGACATTTATATGTATCCAGACTTTGCCAAACACTAATCATTTATAGTTCATGTTTTTTTTTAATTTTTGAAAATTCCCCTCAAAATAGGTTTTTGGTGGAGGGTTCAATTTACAATGTAAGTCAATCTATGTATACAGACTTCGCCAACTCTAACTGTTTATAGTCGAAAAATTGAAATTTTGCACACATACTCCTCTCAATGAGTAGGGAAAATGTTATTTTTGTTTTTTGAAAATTAAAGGGGGTCAATGTGCAATGTAAGTTTACACTAAATTGGTTACTAGTTTGTACCTGCTTGTTTTTTGAAAATTCAGCTCATTTTTTAGTGATCACAGCAGTTCGATTGTCTTGTTTCAGGGGACCCTTTTCCCTAGAAGCTACAATTACACCTTATAACTTCGGGGGACCGTCAAAAGCAAGTACTGAAAGAAATAGATAATGTTAAGCCTCTTCCCTATGTACTGAGCATTGTGCTGTGGTTCATTGGGTTCCTACACTGAAAAAGGTCTTTAGCCACATGTAGTTCATTGGGTTCCTACACTAAAAATGGCCTTTAGCCACATCCCATCTCACTGGGCATTTGAGTAAATACCCTAAGTGCTTTAGCTATCTTTTTGCTTACTTTGACATAAAAGGATATATCATGCTCTAGAAAATATGCTATTCAATATCTCTACTGATTAAAAACCGTCAAAAAACGCCAAAATGCACTAAAATCATTTTTAGCTATGTTATGACCATTTAAATAGCTAAAAACGGCTGGATTAGTAAAAAAAAATGTCTAATGATAGCTGAAAATTGCAGAAGAAATGGCATTTAAATGCATTGAAAATGGTGAGTTCATTGGATTTTTGCTAAATTTT
>VCCN01002162.1:9453319-9464636 GCA_006491835.1 Architeuthis dux | reverse complement strand
TGGCAGAGATTAGCACATGGAAGGAGTTGGCAAAGGCCTTTGTCCAGCATATATATATATATCAATGTATCCGGACTTCGCCCAGCCCTAACCGCTCATAGTAGAACTTGTTATTTATGTTTTTCCTTTCAATTTCTGTTATAGTTGATTTGTTCTCTCTAATCATCATATATATAATAAGAACCATGTCCGTCACACTTTTATTATCAGTAGCAGCCATCAGCCCCTCTTCCTTCCATTCCTCTTATTAAACTACCAAACTTCCTTCCCTCTTATTAAACTACCTAACTTTCTTTCCTCCCATCTCCCTTTCTATCATGCCTGTCACACTTATAGTATTAGGAGCAGCCATCAGTCAAGCTTGTTGTTGTATACTCATAATAACCACCAGCGAAGCAATCAGTCATGAACCAGTAACAATAATAATAATAATAAATTATTTTTATGAACTTCAATAAAAAGAACTATTGATTATTTTCATTTCATATTTTTGGGACTACAATTTCTTTTTGTAAAGCTTCAAAAACAAAAACTTAAATTTCTATATCTGAAGTTTTATTTTTATAGAACGTTCAAAACATGCCTATCCCTGTTTCTCAAAAGAAAAACCATAATGTAATTTGTATTTCTGAAAGTCAGAGAAAGTAAATTCTTAATATTATTGCTTTTATTTTCAGGCAAGGATCTCACATATATTTTTGATATATTGATGAAAATTGGAAACCGTTCCATAAGACCATAGCCCTAGGGGTGATTCGGACCTACCATTTAAACCTTTTACTTTTGTGAGTAGCCTAGCTCTGTGACTGAGGAGACAAAATATCTCCAGTAACCAAGTCAAAATTTTCTTTAATGTCAGCTGCTGACTGTCTTATGCAACATTAAATTTCATTATTACAGAAGAAGCCACTTATAGTGATCACTTTGGGACAGGGTCTTTTATATAACAATAACCTGCCGATAACATTTAGAAAAGGATATGAAAATTTGAGCAATTTACATTCATTGTTATAAATTCACATTTATAATTATAAATTCATTGTTATAAACAAATTTACATTATAAAAATATTATATGAAATTTATTTTTATTATTTAATTTTTATTATTAAATGAAACCCATTGTATTATTTTGACAACCATTCACCTTCATTTTTGTCAAAATTAATACAATAGGTTACAATACTTCATCTAATAATAAAAATAGATAATAAAAATAACAGGTCTCAATAGAAACTGTCACGTGTCGTGTTGGAGGAGATCAATTAAAAAATTGGAAAATGGGGTGATCAATGAATAAATTAATTATCTCACCATTCAGCTAGAAGCCTGTTTTTGTTGCATTTTATTTTGACCGTCTAGAGACAGATTGGTTTCCGAAAGCTTAGTATTAGACCATTTAGAACATTTATTTTAGTGTAAAAAAAAAGTATGCAAATAGGTCTGGCTAGTCAGTCAATAGAAACAGCTGCATGCCATGTTTGGGGTGATCAATTAAAAAATTGAAAAAAAGGGATGATCAATGGATAAGTTACTACTCTCGCCTTTTGTTGGGCAGTGATCACTAAAAAAAATAAGTGTGAATGCCGCCGGTCACAAACTAGGGGACCAATTTATCAAACATTTACATTGCAAATTGAAACCCCCACCCCCACTAAAAACCTACTAGGGAATAATTTTGGAAAAACAAAAAAATTCCTTTTTTCTAGACATAATAAGGAGTAAATGTTGAAATTTTCAGCCCTTTAGCTCTATTGATATGGCCTGTACCTATGATACATGCCATGTTTGGGGTGATCTGGACAGCCAGACTGACTTGAAAACTGAAGAAACCTAGTTTGACAGTTTTGGTTGAAGTTTTCTAATTGCTTTAATAATACTTCGAGTTCAGTTGTGATTAAAACAAGTGAAAATTAAGATGGAAGTTAAATAGTAGTAAAAATGGCCTTGTGCCAGACTAAGCTAAGATTAATAACATAACCTTGCATTGGGGTACTAGTAAGCAAGCTAGTCTAGCAGACCATTACTATTATATAGTTAGTTTGATTCTCAACTCATGCTCCATTCAAGTGACTTTGTACCAGACAAAACTTAAAATACCTTTAAGACAATAAACATGTTCAGTTTTGAGGAAGATATGTTCCTCTGCATTTTTCTGCCAACTGGTACTATATGGTGATGACTAAAAAAAGTCACTTGCACTCTTAGAGAGTATGGCGACATAAAAAGGAAGACACATTGATAACTATCAATTACTACCCGGAAAACGACCAATAGCGCTAAAAAAGGTGAGAAAACAATTATTAACAGAAAAGAAAAAAAACTTTAAAATACAAGAAACTGTCAAAAATACAGGGTAGAGAAAATTACAGACATTTGTCAGAAAAGACTTTCAATATAGAGGAAATGGCAATTCTGAATAACATGGCTGAAACATTACCAGATGCTTAAGTGGGTCTCTGCATGTGGCACATAGCCCTGCAATCTTTCTGGTGACAGACAGAGATGTCCTGCACCATTAACTATGGCTTGATTCATGCTGTCAACCTCATTTAGATGGCACTGCAAGGCTTGTTATACAATATGAGATTGCTATACCTAACAAGGATTAATGAACGATGTTGATTATTCAATATCCCTGACTCTTCCCACGCTTCCTTCCTATCTTTTTTGCCACTTTGTGTTCAGTCAACCTTTACTACAGTGTCAAGACACATCTTCCTACAATCACTCATCAAAGCTATCTTTTGCTTCATATCATTATCATCATCATCATCATCATCAGCCATTGTAAGTCCACTGCTGGACAAAGGTCTTTCACATCTCCTTCCATGACTGCCAAGTATTACCGGAAAATTTTTCTATCTCGTCCCTCCATCTTGTGTCTGGTCTTATCCTACATGGGCACCAATCAGTTAGTCTTTTCCCCATCTATTGTCATCTCCCCTTGCTAGTGTTGTATAGTGGGGTGAATGTCCTGAACTTGGATAGAAAGGAAACTCGAAGACTTGCTTATAAAAATATCTGGATATATTTTTATTACACAACATACATCTTTGTCGGCCGGAGAGTGAAGAGTGGGAGAGAGAGAGAGATAAGAACTGTCAGTCTGTCCCCAAGAGGGACAGCGGTCTCATGCCTTTCGACCCAGCTGATGTCTGTCTCTTCTTTGAGTGTCAAGATTTCTGTCAGCCACCGTTCTCTGTTCGGGTCTGCTTTATAGGTTTCTCTAACGCCTATGCATGTGTCATTCACATCCTGTTTTGAACACTGACACAATATACCTATTTCCTAAGGTGATCGGGGTCACTTACATTTCCATACAGGTGTCTGACCCCAGGATAACCTTTAGATATCATAACACTAGGTGGTCAGCCCATCTCCATTTTTGCTGGTATTATGGAGCCGTTGTATACTTTACACTTTAGGCACAATGGTAAAATGCTCTTCAAAATGTCTCTATTCATACCAAAAGCATTCCAACCTATCGTTATGCATAAGCTTGTTAAATTTAGAATACACAGCTACTAAACTAAAAGATAACAAGCCTGGCTGCTGCAGCTTCAAACTCCACTCCAACTTCTATTCCAACTGAAGATGATTGCTGCAAATTTTGTATTGTATATATAATAAATAAATTTGTAGGTATATAAGATGTATCAGTTTAGCTCATTTGGTAAGAGAGTCACCTTCCAATCACGTAGTCGTGATTTCAAATTATGGTAAGGAAATGTTAATTATATATATATAGGTTTAAGGCCCTAGATATTGTGTAAATATGATTGTTATGATGTGTGCTTGTATATACAAATTGTATACTTTTTTTTCACTCTAAAATAAAATGTTCTAAACATGTATTTACTCATTAGCACTAACAAATATAAATTTAAATAAATGTCATCTCTGTATCTTATGTGTTTCAGTATGGCCATAACATCTTTAGAAAAATATTTTACGAAGAAATCTTTTCCATAACAAACTTGGCTGCTGCAGGGTCAAACTCCACTCCTACTTCTATTCCGACTGAAGATGTATATATAATAAATAAATTTGTGGGTACATAAGACCTGTCAGTTTAGCTCAGTTCGTAAGATAGTCGCTTTCCAATCATATAGTCATGATTTCAAATCACAGTAAGGAAATGTTAATTTTATATATAGGTTCGGTTTAACGTGATGTGATTGGCAAACAGTAAAGAATTTATTCCTCTAAATTTGGTGAGGATTGTTCTTGTTGTTCTTGTTGTTCTTGTTAACGGGGAAAAACAAAGTAAACTTCAACTTGGATTGGAGACAAAATCCAATTGTATTATTCTAAAACTGACATACCTCCTGGATTTTTTATTACTAAATTTTTAAATTGTAAAATATAATTGGATTGTATGATATTGCTATTATACATTGATTCTTATGGACAAGTTTCATCATCTTTCTAATCATTTTCCCAATTTTTTTTAATGCGCGAACATTACTAGTACTGATGACTGATCACTGACTGATTGTCTTACAGGCTGACATACTGAAACACTTTCACCACCTCTCGTTTCCTCCCCCTTCTTCTATATATGTCTGAAAGTGCAAGGGAGAGAACTCATGTTAACTGCATTTTTGAGAGTAATGTCCCTTGCTAGACCTTCACACAAGGAAAGATGAAATCGAACTAGCACATCTATGGTCTGACTTTCAGGCGTGTTTACTTCCGCTGCTAGGTGCCTCATGCTCACCAGCTCTGAATTTGTAGGATGTAGAGGGATTTTCTGTCAGAGTTTAAAATGGATACCCAAATGTGTTTTATATGGTATAAAATGATTGTTACCCTGATTTGTAGATCCATTAATCTGAAAATCATGATTGGATTGAGTGAGAAAAATGTTTTATCACAGTCAATCTGACAATAAAACCAGGGAATAAACAGAGTGATTTACAACAAGTGATTTTTCAGCATCAAATTGAAGGCAGGTTCAGTATTGCCCACAGCCTATGAATCAATTTAACAAGCAGGCTAATAGCAATAAAGTTTCGAGTTTAAAAGCAGCCTTGGCTTGCTTAAACCTGATTCTTTTTCTAGTCATAAATAACTGACTATATAATCAAACCAGGTGTCACTTGAAGCCATACTTAGGGTCTCTTTGTTAGCTGATTCCATTGAAAATAACAAGTGGGTAATGTCAGCTAATAAGGAAGATTACTTTATCTCTATCTCAATTTTTTAGATGAGATATGAGGGATGTCAGAAAAGTAAGGTACAAACATTTACTAATCGAACATGTTTATTACTATACAAATAAAATATTGTGCATATGTTACCAGCACTACTATGCTACTTTTCCACATAGTCGCCATTGAGATTGATGCACTTGTCCCATTGGTGCACAAGCACATAAATACACTCCTCAGAGAAGGTGGCGTCAAGCGACTCGAACTACCCTTGCACCTCTGCAACAACAAGCGTCATCTGAGTGGAACCACTTCCTGGATAAATGTTGCACACAGCGCGCGGACAGATGATAATCTGAAGGAGTCAAGTGAGGACTATGTGGTGGATGCGGTAAAACATCCCAACCATATCACTGGAGCCACTCCTGTGATCACATGCTCCAGAAAGTCCCCACCAGCTCCCCAATACCGTTCCAAATTCTGAAAAGAAATTGCAGAGGTACAAGGGTGGCCCCAGTCGCTTGACGCCACGTTCCTCGAGAAAGGTATTTATGTGCTCATGCACCGATGGGACAAGTACATCAATAGTGCTGGTAACATATGCACAATGTTTTATTTGTATAGTAATAAACATGTTGGATTAGTAAATGTTTGTATCTTACTTTTTTTGGACATCCCTCATATTATCATAAGTAGTGTAGTGCTAAAAAAGACGTGAGTAAATGCAGGTCTGCCTGCTCTCGAGGGGGAGCGGGTATAGGGCTCCACCACAAAAATCTTTTAACCAATTTCAGAGAAATGTGTTTCCACAGCATTACACTACTGGAAGTTGTTATTATACAACAATTCTTTCAGACTTGTATCGTCACTTTTGACTGATATACTCTAAGGCCTTCATCAGATGTCTTTTGTATCTGGTACTCATCAGGGAAGGTGGAACAGAACCTTCTGTTTCAACCAATTATTTTACTAACCCTGTTCATCTGTATGTGGTATTTACTGAATCATCTTAAACTTGATTAGCAGGGCAGAATTGTAGAACAATTTCTGTAGTTTCCATTTTCTTAACAGCTCTTGACAGAGAATGGTATACAGCCTTTCAATCACCGATGGCATAAACATTCCATAAGATCAAAATACAACATTGATCACATAACAACATTTATTGAACACATCATTATAGTGTAATGGTTAACAAGTTGGCCTCACAGATCATCACTGGTGTGGAAAATAGATCGATATATTTTTAATATGATTTATATAATATAAATTATTTCTGTTTGCTTATGCTTTTTAAATGATTGTATTAAAAAATATTTTGCATGTCTAATGTTATGCTAAAATAAAAAATGAGAAGGTTTGCATTTGATATCAAACTACATTGGGTAGAGTAAAACAATATGTTTCACAATCATAAGAAGATCCTTTTTTATAGTGCTGGTAAAATTGTGTTTAATTATATACAGATGCATTAACCAATTTGCAGTTGTGAGCCAACATGAGTGGCTGACTGGTTTCAAACTCAGTAGACTTTCATCGATTTCTCCCCAATTATCTTCTTCACTATAATTCTGTATCTATAATTTGTATCATTACTGAGATGGTGGATGATGTCGTCTGACAGTTAATGAAGCTTCATCAATTCGGTTTCTAACCGCAGCTAGGTTTTCACACATTCGGTTTAATGAGTTGGTTTATAAACAGCTAAATTACGGTTCAAACTGTGGTTTGAAATCAAATTGAGAAATTCTTGAAGCAAATCCACAAACTAATGGCAGCAGATTCAAAAGTTGCTAGACCACAAAGTGCTAGACTAGAAAGGTACAGCCTGTATTGGGTTTTCTGTTCGGTAAGTTTTAAACTCATATTAATCACTGCTACCCACAACACTGGTTTAAATACTGTTGCTGGGTTTAGGTTATTGATGTGTTCAGACTTTTATATGTATCTATGTATCTATGTATCTATGTATCTATCTATGTATCGAGCCTTTGGCCAGCCCTAACCGTTCATAGTAGAAACTTGAAATTTGCACACACACTCCCCTCGATGAAGGCAAAATGTTTTTTTAATTTTTTTAAAATTCCCACCCAAAATAGGTTTATAGTGGGTGGATCAATATGCAATGTAAGTTTATGCCAAAGTGATCCCTTAGTTTGTGTCCAGCAGCATTCTCAATTTGAACTATTTAGTGATCACTGTCCACCACCACTTTTTAATTTACAAGGTGAAAAGGAGCATATATATGTGGCGGTGATTCATAATTTCCCTTGGAATGCTAGTTTAGCATATTATTCCAGAGTTAAAGAAGTTGAACCATAACATTTTGTCTGAAAAAGTTTTGGATAGAAAGGCTAAGTTTTTACCCAAAGAGTTTGCAAGAGTTTGTCAGGGTGCCATGCTAGGCTTAGCTGTCAGTAACTGATCTCTTGTCCTTCATAGAATTGCCCATCTTCTCTTGAAATATCATAGGTTCAATGCTACCAAGAACAGCAAAGAATCTCAGAGCTGGGAACTGTCTACCACTGTGAAATACAGGTAAGAAGGTTATGGTCAAAATAACTGGGTGAGTTGGGTTTATTTCAGATTAGGAGAAAGATTAACCTCACAAAATGTTATGTTTATTCAGTCTGATCACAATTCCTGGTCATGTCATTCAGATTTCAGGATTAAGGAAAGAAACAATGATGAGTTGGATTTTAGAATTTTAACAAGAACAATCTTTATATATAAAAGCAAGTGTTCATGTCTTTGTAATGCTCCAAACAGTGCATGTTATGTTTCTGTTCATATCTCAGAGTGTAGACCAGATGCACCTTTCATATTTTATATAAATAACCCCCAATATATGTAAAAAAAATGGTATGAAAAGATTTTTAAAAGTTGCTTTGCATACTTAAAGCAGGTTTTAGACAATTTTAGAGTCTCTGTATATGAAATGGAGGATCAATAAAGAGGAGAATCTTTTTTCTATCATCATGGACTTTTTAAAAATAAAAATTTTAAAATGTACTATAATAATTAATCACTGCTACCCACAACACTGGTTTATTGCTGGGTCTAGGTTATTCATGTGTTCTGACATTTATATGCATAACTGCTGCATAATACCAGCCATGACATATGGATGCGAAGCAAATTAACAAAACAAACTGAAAACCAACTCAGAATAGCACAGAGAGCCATGGAAAGAGCAATGATAGGGATAACTCTAATAGATAGAAAAAGATCAACATGGATCAGAGAGAGGACTAGAGTGAAGGATATTATACAACTAATTAAGAAGCAAAAATGGAGATGGGCTGGTTACCTAGCAAGAAGAGATGACAATAGATGGGAGAAAAAACTAACCGATTGGTGCCCATGGGACAGTAAATGAAGTAGGAAAAGACCCGACCCAAGATGGAGGGATGAGATGGAAAAGTTTGCCGGTAAGATGTAGCAGAAGTTAGCACAAGATAGGCCGTCATGGAAGGAGATGGGAAAGGCCTTTGTCCAGCAGTGGACTTATGATGATGATGATGATGATGATGATGATGATGATGATGATGATGATGATGATGATGATGATGTATCTATGTATCTATCTATGTATCTGGACTTCGCCCAGCCCTAACCATTTATAGTAGAAACTTGAAATTTTACACACACACTCCACTCAATAATTAAAGAAAATTTTTTTCTTGTTTTTTTAACCCTCTCACACACACAATAGGTTTTTTTAGAAGGGGTTCAATATGGAATGTAAGTTTATGCTTGGTCACTTTTTTTTTGAAAATCCAAATTCAGACCACAAATTAAGGGACCAATTTAGCATAAACTTAGATAGTAAATTGACCTCCTACCCACTAAAAACATGTTTTGGGAGGGATTTAAAAAAAAAAAAAAAAACTTTTTTCTAGACATAATAAAGAGTAAATGTTTTAATTTTCAGCCCTCTAGCTCCATTGTGACACATACCTACATAGCCAGCCAGCCATACCAACTTAAAAACTAAAGAAACCTATGTTGATGTTGACTATGTTGATGATGACAGTTTTGATTGACAGTTTCTAACAGAAGGATGAACACAAACATTCAAAAATGTCATTTATATATCAGATATGGTTTTTCTTTTCTTTTTCAAAGTAAATGTATCAATATGGTTAATAAGATAAAAAGCTGTGATGAAATGTCTCATGTCTTCATTAGATTCTGTGTTACTAAGAAAAACATTGAATGAAAAAATTAAAGATGGATGTGTCCCAGATAATCTGAGATAAAACTTCTACTGCCAGCGAATGTCTTGTTTGGCTGACAGGCCAAATAGACACCTTAATGGAAAAGTTCATTTGAAGAACGGAATCAGAAAGAAACAAAAGTCAGACACAAAGATTTCAGCTTAGATGGAACTAAAGATGGCCTAATCAGAAGACTAATTCTGTTGTGGTGCCAATTTGAAGCTATTCACCAAAATTATTTGGATTTATTCAATAACGAATCATGGTTCATACATATAAGACTCTAGAAAGAATTCAGTGAGCGTATGCCTCTGCCGACACCATTGTCGCTAAAACTGAATGAAAATCAGTTCAAATATAGCTATGATGCAGGGGAGGTGACCGTAAAATATTCCTGGATCCACCCCAGAATTTAATCAAGTCTTCTTTAGCACCCTTCCGCAAAATTGTCAATGAAATTCATTTAGAACTTTTGGAGATATTGTGTGGACAGACAGACAGACAGTGAATCGATGTACTTCTTCCGACTTTGATGTAAAAAAAAAAAGTAAACATAAACAGAGTCTTCATTGGTGGTAGGTGAGAAAGCTGTTTATCTATCACCTGCAGTTAGCTAACAGAGAGAACTTTAAATGCTGATTCTATAAGCAGGCTCTCTCCCACTTTGAAGATTGGTGCAACACAATCTTCCAACATCTATTTCTCTTTATATCAGCCTTGTACTGTGCTAAGCTTAGTCAGTATTTATTTATTTATTTATTTATTAATCACTGTTACCCCCAACACTGGTTTATTGCTGGGTTTAAGTTATTCATGTGTTCTAACATTTATATGTATCTATGTATCTATCTATATATCCAGACTTTGACCAGCCCTAACCATTCACAGTAGAAACTTGAAATTTTGCACACACACTCTAAATAATTTATATTATATAAATCATATTAAAAATATATCGATCTATTTTCCACACTATTGGAAAAATTGTTAAAAATCAATAAACTGCTAATTAATTAATTAATTAACATAGGAAATATAAGTCTTTGTTGTTTGTAACATGATGATAGTCTAATAACTGTCTTTATAGTTAGTTACTAAGCTTAGTTCTGGCATAAAGCTGAAGCATGGGGCACCCAGTCAGAATTGAACTGGGCAAAATCCGAATATATAGATACATATAAATGTCAGAACACATGAAAAACCTAAACCCGGCAACAGTGTTTAAACTGGTCTGCCGTAGATCATGGTGATTAATAATTAATATCATTATAATTAAATAATAACGAAAATACAAAGAGGAAGAAATTATGTGAAAATGCAATTAAAAATTCTAATAACAAACCTCTTATTACAATTAAAATGAAAATTATGACTGATATTATTGCTATAATTAAAATCAGTAGAAGAAGAGAAAGAAATTAAAAGTAGAAATGGGTAAATGCAGGAAAGAATGACATTTTGTTTGAATTCTTATGATGAGATTTTATTATGAGACAATTAATCTTTTAGGTGAGCATCCTTATTAATCACTGCTACACACAACACAGGTTTATCACTGGGTTTAGGTTATTCATGTGTTCTCGCATTCCAGCCATGACTTATGGATGCGAAACATGGAAACTAACCAAACGAGCTGAAAACCAACTCAGAGAGCCATGGAAAGCTAGGGCTAACTCTAAGAGATAGAAAAAGATCAACATGGATCAGAGAGAGGACTAGCGTGAAGGATATTATACAACTAATTAAGCAGCAAAAATGGAGATGGGCTGGCCACCTAGCAAAAAGACATGACATTAGATGGGGGGGAAAGACTAACCGATTGGTGCGCATGGGACAATAAACGAAGTAGGAAAAGTCCAAAAATGGAGGGACGAGATAGGTAAGACTTGGCAGAGGTTAACACAAGATAGGGCAACATGGAAGGAGATGGGAAAGGCCTTTG
>VCCN01002162.1:9433837-9444164 GCA_006491835.1 Architeuthis dux | reverse complement strand
AACTGAAAATTCTAGGTTCCATTTGTATCTTCATGACAAAACATGGGACAAGTAAAATGCAATAGAATTTATATAGTGTACTACTCATCAATACAGTAATACCCTCCTTAGTGCTACCCTGTTTAGCACTAATCCGATATAGCACACTTTTTCAAATATTTTTCATAATAAATTCAGTAGTGTTAACTTTCCCAAATGAATAATGATAAAAAACAGCATCATTGACAGTCCCCGAAATATACTGTACACTTTTGTTAATGTGCCATGTGTATGAGAATAAACACATACGCATACACGCTACAATTTATCATGCAATATCTATTGACACCTAGTGATATTTCAACATAGCTACCAGATGAGATACACAGCACTAATCCATTCCATCTTGTTGAGGCTCAATAGCAACATCCTATATTTGTAAATGATTACTAGCGCAATCTCTATTTATGCTATGTTATAATGACCCTGTATAGTGCAGATTCATTTAGTGCTGCATTTTTTAGGAGTGTATCTAGAGCATGAACCAAGATGTTACTGTACTTATGCGTTGTTTAGTGGTGATAGAACTTTTGATTGTTTTGTTCTTCACTTGCCAACATCAGGGATGGAAATGAGTGGGTACGAGGGGATATAACGTATACCTACTTCTCGATTTCGATTTTTGTTGTATGTTCAATGTTTACTAATATAGATATCACTGTATACCTAGTTCCTAAAACCAAGCCTTACCGTTTATATAGTTCCCAGGGTACAGCACTTTTGTCTAAATCACTTTTGTCTAAAATCACGTTTGTCCCAACAATATCTCCAAAGGTTCTCAATGAATTTCAATGATATTTTGTTGAATGGTTGGCTGTGGGCTAAGGAAGAAATGATGCAATAGGGTGGATCCACAGATTTACTTTTGATTGAGAGATATTATTTTATTAAATTTTTGGACAGATCCTGGAATTTTTTTCCTCTCAATTGGAAAAGAAATCCTTGGATCCACCCCCAAATTTCACCAATTCTTCCTTAGACAATAGCCCACCATTCAACAAAATGTCATTGAAATTCATTGATAACTTTTGGAGATATTGTGGAGACCAAAGTGATGTAAACTAAACTGATATTTGCTAAAGTGATATAGACAAAAGTATTGTATACCAAGTTCCCACAACTCATTTCCATCACTGGCCAACAGAGGAAAGAAACAATTATCTCTGATGTATTGCTCAGTACATTTTCAGTTCTTAGATGTTTTACTCTTGAGTCTGCGAGTCCAATTCCTTTGGGTTTAATTGCTTCTTCTTGCCAAAAATAATGGTCACGTTGATTGTTGTCCGTTACTATTTGTTGTCTTTGGCTCAAGAAGCAGCTTTCACCCTGACATAAGTTGGCAACACATATTCTGCATGCTGCAGCCTATATATTAAATATTCTCCAAGAAAGTAACCCATAAAAAATTCCTTATATAACTTTGATTTTTGATTTTTGTAAAAGTCCATGGAGCCTTCCTGATTTTTCAACATTTTTAGACAAGCCTCCACTCCACTCCTACTCCTATTCCAACTGGAGATGATTAGTGAAACGTTTGTATTGTATATATAATAAATAAATTTGTAGCTATATAAGACTTGTCAGTTTGGCTCAGTTGGTAAGAGAGCCACCTAGCAATCACTTGGTCGTGATTTCAAATCACGGTAGGGAAATAATAATTTTATATATCGGTTTGGTCTAACGTGATGGGATAGACAAACAGTGAAGAGTTTACACCCCTGATTTTGGTGAGGATTGTTCTTGTTACGGTGGGGGGGATAAAGTCAACTCCAACTTGGACTGATGTTTGACGAAAATCTACTCCTTTTATTTTATTTTCCCTTGTCTTGTTTTTAAAAGGGAAATAAATGTTTCCATTTCCTTCAGTGAAGAGAAAGATCACTTTTGAAAAACTCCAAGTTGATCAATTTGATATTTTCTTGAATTCTTTTGATTATTATTAGATGATGTAATGTCAAATATTATCATTTTTTGTCTTGTATTTCTTTCATCTAAATTTCTGCTCGGTTAGTAAACTGCACAAATTGGAAAGAAAGAATAAGAACTTGCATCCTTTTTCTCCTTGGGAAGCCGGTCTTAGCCGCTCTACCACCTGAGCTATTAAAGCTGACACTTATAAAAGTTCAAATATAAATATGATGTTTATTTACATATACTATTAGTAGGATTATATCACTACTAATACTACTAAAATTAAGTAGTTCATCTACTGCATTTCTACTAACATTATACAATAACAAATCTTGCCAAATGTTGGAGTGGGCCTCCTAAAGGAGCCACGCCCAAATCTCAAGATACACCCCTGATTACACACATTTCATTTAATATTTATGCACTCCAGAAATGTGTTCCTGTGCCAGACAGGGTATTATAGCAAACAAATCCTCAGAGATATGTCTACAGCTGAAATAAAATCTTGTAGCTAATGATGTATACCAGTAAAACAAAAAATATCCACAAGAGAAAAAACACCTCTAAATACCAGCTGTGCAACTGAGCAAAAAGGTGTGACCTCTTCTCTCTTATTACAGGAACATTGATTATTGGTTATCAGTAGTGCACATGCCGGGACTGATTGGGTATCTTTGTTGATTACAGTGCATGGGTGGATTGGACGAATTGATTTTCAAAGGGGTCTGTACATCAAGTCGATTGGGCGAAACCAGTGCTAGATATGCAATTGAAAAAGAGGGATAAGCAACTGAAGCCAGTTCTACAGTAGGTGAGGTTTTCAGTGAGGTGAGAAGGTGAGGTTAGAGTAATAAACAATGATCTGAGAAGAATGCAAAAGGTTTTGTGCTCACCTGATTCGTTCTGAATAAGATATGAGGCCCAAAGAAATAAAATAAATTAACAAGAGTATGCCAAAGCACACATAGATATCTGTGCGGATAGAGGGGCAGAAAAAGATGCATCCGGACGGAGACTTCACATCATGCTTATACTCACAAAACCACACACTCGACTCACGATAACATATGGAGAAAATCTTGCATAAAATCAGAGAAAACCATTAAAATTTGTAAATAACACCCACTGGCCATTGTTATGAGAGTAACTGTTTTTTGCTTCTACTACCTCGGCAAGTAAGATTATGGGATAGTATTACTTTGTTTTGTGTTGATCGTTGAACAGCGGCTATGATTTCAGTTTCAAATAACTTTGTATTCATCTGCTTTATGTGTATCACATAGATACCACACTCCCATTTGTTAAGTAAGTATTCTCGAGTTTAAGTAAGTATTCTTGAGTTATGCCCCTTAGACAGAAGAGCTCTTATTGACTTCTGGTAAGATGCCACTGTTTACATTTGGGGGCAGAGATGCCATGTTGGTTTAAGTAGACGAGACACATGAACATGCCGTTGAGTGCTGCCGTTGTAAATAAGTATGAATAAATAAGTTTGTGAGTATATCTTTTGTTGCATATTAATAATATAATATAATAATAATCTTTACACCATTAATTACTGTGTTAAAATAATAACTCCAATTGAAGGTGATAATTGGCTAAAATCAATACCCTTAAACACAGTCATTCATAAAACCTGAAGAGAGAAAGTGCAGAATCACTGAATCGGAATTGATAGCTTGCAAATATTTAGCATGAGGACCTTGAAATTGTGGAGGCCGTAGCATATGCTATTTTTGGCTACATAGTTAATCCAGCACTGATGGTAAAGCAGTTTGTCCAGGTACTTACTGGTTAAATCTGTCAACCACTGTGGCATGCCAATGACAAGACATTTTTTGTTAAGATATTTGACAATGCGGAAAAGTGAAGGCAGAAGCAGAATTATGCCTTTCCCAAAGGCATTAGTTCAAAGTGAATGTAAACAACCTCACAGTCAGAATTTAAACTTTATTGACTGATTCTGTTCTTCCATGATAATAACCATTATATTACACCATGCTTTCTCATAGTCTACGAAGGCCAAACAGAGTGGTTTATTGTATTCTAGGGTTGTTTCGATTAGTTGATTTATTGCGTGTAGGTGGTCTATTGTCGAGTAGCCGCTTCTGAAGTCTGCATGCTCGCGTGGTTGGTTTTCATCTAGAGTGCCTGCTAGTCGGTTTGTGATTATTTTTGTGAATAGTTTATATATGTTAGGGAGTAGTGTAATCGGGCGATAGTTGCCTAGGTCATGCTTATCTCCTTTCTTGTGGAGTAGGATTACTATTCCTAGACAGAAGTTTTTAGGGACTTTTCTTTCTCTTATGCATTGCGTGAATAGCTGCGCTAGTGCTTGGTGCAAGATTTCTCCTGCATCTTCTAGGAGATCTGTCGTTATGCCGTCCTCGCCTGGGGCTTTACCGAGTTTCATATTTCATACACCACATATTCATTGATGCACCAGTGAGGGCAATTTTAATGGAGGGGGACCCCAAAAGCTTTATAAATAGTATTTCACCTACTGCATTTATACTAATATTATATAATAAGAAATCTCACTAAATGTTGGAGTGGGTCCCTTAAGGAGCCAAGACCCTGCCCAAGCCCTCAAATCACTGGCTAGGTCACTGCCTTTATTAATTAGTAATACCTCTGTGGATCCCGTGGGGTTCACAGCCCCCCGCTTGGGAACCTCTACACTAAATGTTGGAATGTGGGTGCCTTCAAAAAGCCAAGCCCTCCGAGCGCCCAAATCTCCAGCTATGCCCTTGCGATGCATATAAAAGAACACATGCATAAGCACAAACAAAAAAATACTTATATATATATCGAACACCTAACTAAGAAATGTATGTCCAAAGTTTATATTCATGTCACAAGAAGAGACATTCACCAGAGACTACCAAATTCACTAAATCAAGTTCACGGAAAGATTCTCATCATTCAAGTCAGACACAGGTATCAAATAAAAAGTAAATAAAAAGACTATCTATGTAACCAAGCGCTTCTGACTAAAAATCTAAAAACCACAATTTGGAATTTCCTTCATGTCAAAAAGCTTGATTCTGATTTTCTTGATCAACTGAAAGATCTGCATTTCAAATCCGAATCTAAAGAAAGGCTGAATTCCATGCATAATTAATGTTTCCGTTGGCACTAAAAGGTTTATTCCACCATTTTTTTTGATGCTGATAAACTGGCTGATAGAACAAAGACAAAAATAATGTTCAACGATAAAATACCCAAAAAGGTCATAAAGATAGAAGGAAAGATTCTAGAAGAGGTTGATGAATACATCTACCTAGGATAGGTAATAAAGCTAGAGAAAGACTATGACTGCGAAATAAAACGACGTATAATGATAAGTTGGAAAGCATTTGGTATGAATAGAGACATTCTGAAGAGCACTTGGCCAATGTGCCTAAAGCGTAAAGTATACAACGGCTGCATAACATGGATGCGAAACCTGGAAATTAACAAAACAAGCTGAAAACCAACTTAGAATAGCACAGGGATCCATGGAAAGAGCAATGCTAGAGATAGAAAAAGATCAACATCGATCAGAGAGAAGACCAGAGTGAAAGATATTATACAAATAATTAAGCAGCAAAAATGGGGATGGGCTGGTCACCTAGCAAGAAGACATGACAATAGATGGGGGAAAAGACTAACAGATTGGTGCCCACGGGACAGTAAACGCAGTAGGAAAAGACCAAACACAAGATGGAGGGACGAGATAGAAAAGTTTGCCGGTAAGATGTTGCAGAGGTTAGCACAAGATAAGTCATCATGGAAGGAGACGGGAAAGGCCTTTGTCCAGCAGTGGTGGTGGTGGTGGTGGTGGTGGTGTTGTTGTCGTCGTCGTCGTCATCATCATCATCATCATCATCCACATAGCTTCAATAATAATAATATTTCACACAGCAAGCAAAAGAAGTTGTCTTTGTCAACTTTAAATAATATACTAATAAAGCAACCTAATCAGTTGGGGGGGCTACGGAAGGGTACAGCGTATACCTACCTCTCAATTTACAGGTTTTTGTATGTTCAGTGTACAGTGGTGTAATAAACATCATAATTGTTCTTAAAATCATTTGCATCTCTTGATAGCACTACATATTCTGGTAATCTATTCCAAAGTCCCACCACTCGATTGCTAAAAAAGAGTTTTCTGATATTCAATCTACTTCTATTTGCTTCTACCATATATATGTGGCCTCTCAGTTCCTTGTACCCCCTTCTAGTAAAAAATACATCAGGGTTTACTACTTCTAACCCACACATAATCTTGAACATTTCTATTAAGTCTCCCCAACCTCTCCTATTTTCTAACAATGTTAATCCTAACACTTTTAGCCTATCCTCATGACTCATACTTTTTAATACTGGTATTAACTTTGCTAAAGTTGCTCGTCTCTGGACTTTTTCTAAAAGATTTTTATCAACAGTATTCTTTTAAATATAAAATCAGCAAATTTAAGTGTGAAAAAAAAGTATACAATTTGTATATACAAGCACACATCATAACAATCATATTTACAAAATGTCTAGGGCCTTAAACCTTTGCGGTGGTGTAATAAACATCATAATTCTTCTTAAAATCATTTGCATCTCTTGATAGCACTACATATTCCGGTAATCTATTCCATAGTCCCTCCATTCTATTGTTAAAAAATAATTTTCTGATATTCAATCTACATCTATTTGTTTCTACCGTATATGTGTGGTCTCTCAGTCCCTTGTACCCACTTCTAGTAAAAAAATACATCAGGGTTTACTACTTCTAAACCATGCATAATCTTGAACATTTCTATTAAGTCTCCCCGATCTCTCCTATTTTCTAATGATGAAAAATTAACTCTAACACTTTTAGCCTATCCTCATAACTTATACTTTTAATTGTACTAACTTAGTTGTACGTCTCTGAACTTTTTTCTAAAATATTTTTTATCTCTCTCAAGTACGGTGACCAGGCCTGTGCACAGTACTCTAGGTGTGGACGGACACAAATCTTATATAGTATAAGGAACGAGTCCTTGTCTATATATGAAAAGGTATGCTTAATCAGTCCTAGTACCCTGTTCGCCTCAGCCGCAGCACTGGCAATATACCTGGAGAATGATAGTTTATCAGGTACTATGATGCCAAGATCCTTCTCATCATTTACAGTATCTAGTATATTTCCGTTCATATAGTAATCGTAACACGGAATCATAGGTCAATACAATCTCACTGTCTTAGTGATTTAACCCTTTCATGACCCCTGGGACATATATATCCAGAGATTTCTATGACTGCTGGGATATACATGTCCCATAGATCTCTGTTATAAGTCTACAGGGACATTTTAATTCAGGCATTATGGACCTTAATGGTTGGTCTTGTAAGGGTTAAGTGAAGTTAGCACTCCCATCACATCCACTTTATTTACTTTATCCTGAGGAGAGAAGAATTCCACAATTTAATTTGATTTTTTTTCCTCTGTAGCCACTTCCACTCCTAAACATTTGAAGAGTTATTGATTTTGTCTTTTAGGAGATGGTTAGTCATCAATTCCTCTTTTAGTAAATGGCTTGGATTGTGAAGAAGTGGATGTTTTACTCAAATAACAGAGAAAGCAGAAATGAATGCTTTCACAGAAGGCAGAATGGTGAATTGTAACCCCTGACCAGACACTGGCAGATGAACAGACTAAGAGATGTCACAACTGTCATCACTGTTCAGCATTATTAGAGGTACATGGTAAAGACAGGTATTTTGATTGGTCAGTTTTGTCTGGATGCGAGGAGCCTAACAGGAAGAACTGGAAGGATTGCAGAATGGACAGACTGGACTGGATTTCTAAAATAAAAGAACTTGAAAGTTTTTCCCTCAATATTTGTAGACACTAATGGACTGGACATTAGAACCAGATTATCTGTCTGTATAGCATTTTATGGTTTTACCCAGCGTAAAGTATTTGATAAGTGCACAATAACTGTGTATGTCTTTATTCATGCTTTACGATTTAACTCTGTTGATAAATTCTGGGTAAAGCAGGTTCAATATAAAACCTGTGCATCTATTCGATTTTGTCAGCTATTCAGTACTTTTCTGACTGGACAGCTTTTGTGTAGATAAGAAAGGAAATCAGGACAAGCCAAGGAATTATTTTCACAAAGTTGGACTTTATGTTCGCATGACGTAGCAGAATCATTTACACTTGCACAAATAGCCAGTTTCTTATTTTAACGTTTTCACACTTTATTAGACCCTTTACTGCAGCTCCTAGAATTTAATTCCAAGCAAAGCGCCACTGAGCTCAGGTCTACAGTTGGCTTTGCGACAAATGAGGTTGCAGAAATTGTGGTCCAACCACCACCACGAAGAAGATGATCAAAAGATCAACACTTTTGTAGCTTGAGATCATATTTTTGTTTCAATCAGCAGCAGCTGTCGCTGATGATTGAAATTTAGTATGCCGTGGAGAGAGAGGACAGAAGAGGTTAGATCAATCTCTCTCTTACTCTCAGATGAGATTTTTTCTCAAGTCTCCTGTATTGAAGAGATTTTTTTCAAAAGTCTCCCGTATTGAAGAGATCTTTTCACAAGTCTCTCATATTGAAGAGATATTTTTCACTAGTTTTCCATATTGAAGATTTGGGTAAATCTGAACATTTTAGTGGAGGAATAATATTTGTAGCATTATCTCGCTTGAAATGATTTGATGGTTTATTTCTGATACCAATGACATGGGAACGTCTGGAACAAATAAACATAAAAGTTTCCATTAAACAACAATGCGAAGAAGAAAAAAGACTTGAAAAATTGTACAGAAATCTTCGTCAATAACCAGTTTCACTTCACTCGGATCAGTAATTTATAATTTCTTTCTTTATAATCTCTGTAAAACTGAGGAAGCGTTATTAATCATAACACCACTTACATTCGAGTAGCAGTAGATGTAATAGTATTTAAGTTGACCAAATTTCTAAGGTGAAACATTTGCCTTATTATTTATTCCAGACAAGCTTCTCTTTCATTTTATTTTTGTTGCTTTTTATTGCAAACATTGAGGTCACATTTACATCCCATGATTTAAATAAGCAGCATGGATTGGAAAATGAAGAAGCAGACACACATGAGATTTGAACTTGCCTCTCATGACCTTTGGAGACTGTTTGGAATAACATGAGGCTACAGAAGCTAGTCAGCTGTCTCATTCAAATTCAGTCGGATTTGTCTAACAGCTTTCAATATCATCATCAGTTACCCAAAGGAAACATAGGTAAGAAAACACAGGTAAGAAAACAATGATAAACAAGCTCGTTTCACAGACCATGTCGCTAGTATAATGAGTATGATCCTCACTGGGTGCCCCGCTCTTGTGACCGTATGCCAAACTATGCTAAGTTTGGTAAATATTTAGAGGGTGCCACATCATAGTGTAATGTTAAGCGAAATAGACTTGCATACCATTGCTACTGTAGTGAGTTCAATCCTTGCTGGATGCTCGACACATGGCCTTGTGCCAGACAAAGCTTAATAATCACCAAAAACAAGTCTGGTTAGTCACTCAATAGAAACAGTCACACGTGACCAATGTCTTGGCAGTATGCTGTGTTGGGGTGATCAGTGAATAAGTTACTTCTCCCAGTTGGGAGTGATCACTAAAAAAAAGTCTGAATATTCAAAAAACATGCATAAATGCTGCTGGACACAAAGTAAGGGATCAATTTAGCATCAACTTACATTGCAAATTGACCCCCCCACACACACACACACACACAAAAAAAAAACTATTAGGGGGAGGGGTGATTTTCAAAAAGACAAAAGAAGATTTTTTTCTAAGCTCCGTTGGTGTGGCCTGTATGTGTGATACATACATACATAGCCAGCAAACCTAACCAACTCAACAACTGAAGAAACCTATATTGACAGTTTGACTCTTTCTAACATTGATGCCAATACTTGTATTGTAACAGTAATACATAACCTTCTCTGTACTGATCTTCATGCCTCAAGGCATAAAAGGTCTCCTCAAGAATAAAATTAGCAGTTGTTTGTCAATTTTTACAGGTTCAAGTTGTATACAGTTCTTCTAACAGCCTTTAGCCAGGTCAGTGTGTATTTATCTTTGTATGAAGAGAAGTATTCAGGTACACGGCTTTCGCAAGAACATTAGTGTAAAATTACATCTAATACTAATTCTAAGATCCCACATCTTACCGGTCGGCCAACAATTCATGTATCTGTTAATCAGTTACCATCACCCTTTATCTACTGAAGTTATAAATGACCAAAGAAAATGGCAGTTGTCTTCGCTTGGATTTTTTTACCACCTTCTCCATACATAGTAAGCCCTTTATAGAGCGCCTCTAAAAATATTTTAGATATCAAAACAACCTTTTTGTAT
>VCCN01002162.1:9354323-9367020 GCA_006491835.1 Architeuthis dux | reverse complement strand
GTTTTCAGCTCATTTTGTTAATTTCCATGTTTTGCATCCGTACATAGAATATATAAATTGAACCATTTAAAAAAAAAAGAAATTCATAATTTGATTCAACATTCACAAATGTAATAACTTCAAGGGTGCCAATAATCCGAAGTGGTGCTGTATATTACAAATTCAGAGATAAATACCAGATAAAAACTGATTTCTTTTCTGTCTCGATGCTAACAAGACTCTCTAATTTGATCTCTCCAAACAGAAGCTCAAATCTTGTTCTATTCTGTACCACTGAAAGCAAACCAGACATTTCTAAATTGTCATACTGAGCTTACAGCATAATCAGCAGAAGTATGTGAATTCATTATACATTTAATATATTTATGTTGTGCTCCTCTTATCTGTGTGGCTCAAACTGACAACACAAACAAGTGAAGAAGCCAAATGAATTCAGAGCATGATAAGTAATTTGGGAAAGGTATCAGAATAAGGCAAGGATGTAACAATGAAGAGATTACCAAGCAGGAAGAAAGTTGTTTGCTCTGGTGTAAAAATATGACTGAGTCTCTATTTTGAGTGAACATCTAGTCAAACTTCTTCTTGCAATATCCCACCAATCAGAAAGCAGCATCTTAGTTTGAAGTTGGTTCAACATTAAGGAATAACCTTAACAGGTCAAAGATCCTCTTACTTCAAGATTCTTTCCATTTTGATACTTTCAAATGCTTTTATTTATAGAATGGATAATGCAGTCAAGTTCAGACAGAAGATGTATTATTATTGGAATATGTTTTAACCTTGATGACCGAAGGATACCGAGCCAGACATACACCATCCCAAGGTTGCCAAAACATCTGATCAAAGGTTAAGGAGTTTATTGAAAATACTGAGAAGTAAAAATTTTTAGAAGAAGAGGTTTATCAATATCAACACCTTTCAGTGCGAATCTTCAGTAAAGAGACATTTTTGATCCAATCTTTAAATAGCTAAGTGAGATCAAACAAAGGGTGTTAAATGAGTTTATTCAAGTTGACTGGTATAATAAGAGAGATAATAATTGGAGAAGGTACATAGATGTTTATTTTAAAAAAGACTTGTTTTTTGCTAGACATTTAGCTGCTTCACATTGGCATAATGGTTAGCAAGTTACTTAACCACTACTTCATGACAAGTAGTAATCATTACTACCATAGCGGTTTCAATCCTTGAAAAATCTCCCACAGTTGTGGCTTTGTGCTAGATCAGGAGTCAAGGGGTGTAAATTAACCCAAATAGTGTCAAAATGAAAATGCTGGGTGTAATCACGGCTAAAAACATACAGATAAAGTTTCCAAGATTTAAAATATGATGTTAAATACATGTCCCTTTATGATGGGTGCATTTAATGTGACTGTTGCCACTGTCAGAAAAAATATAGCTGTGTGTATAATTTTTACCTATAAAGAATGGCCGACACTGGGAGAACAGATGCTGTCTTCCCCTCTAGGTGGAAATGGGGTGAAGGCCATCCCACTATGAACCAGAACTGCATGGTTTGGGGGGAAACCAAGAGGAGTTTAATGTTTTGAATTGTATAAATATAACTTTATTTTTAAGGTCCCTAACAAGCAGCAAACAGTACAACAGCTACCCGCAGCATTAAACACAGCATTATTACAAGACTCTCTTCTAAAACCTGTCAATACCTACAATTCGGTAGTTAAAGACATGTCAACATCACAAGGATTCAGTGAACCAGTTTGCCCAAGGGAGTACATTACCTAAGATCTGCTATTTGCCTCTTCAAATACAAATGGACGTTCTTCAAATTGCGGTGTGTAAAAACACAATATTGTTATGAAGCTAGTGAAGCCGCAATAAAGGAGTAACCTTATTGCAATCATCCACCTTTTTTTCATATCAAATCATGCTGCAGTATTTCCAAAACAATGTCTTTTATTGCTGTTGTTGATAAAACCCTACAAAAAGGTAAGATTTTATTTGTTCTCCTTCCATCGGCCGCCTATCCCCCACTATATCACTAAATGAGAATTCCTCTCTCCATTATTCAATGGAGTCAAAGAGAGGTGCTTTTTCTCACACCATATGCTTAAATCATTTAATATTTTGGTGTCCAAGTTTTCTACAGTGTCTTCATTATTTCACAACATAATATTAGTTTTAATTTAGATAAGTGCAAATATTTTAATTTGTGATTTCTAATTTTACAGCAAAGTGGTAAAACCACTTATTTTCTAATGTTAATTCTTGCAGAAATGTACTAAAATATTAGAAATTAATTTGTGTATTGAAAATAAACTGTTTAAGTGCATTTTATAACTTTGCACATTACTTTTATGGTAGTGGAATTTAATTTCTAAAAAAGTATTGATATCAATGTTCTTTTATCAAAATAATGAAACAGTACCGTTTTTCCAAAACCCGAAGTGGAGATGCTTAGAATCAAATGCTTCAGTTCTTCAATTAGAAACTGTCAACCAAAACTGTCAAAATAGATTTCTTCATTTTTCAAGTCGATCTGGCTGGCTGGCTATGTATGTATCATGTGTACAGGCCGCACCAATGGAGCTAGAGTGCTGAAATTTTCAACATTTACTCCTTATTATGTCTAGGAAAACAGTTTTTTTGTTTTTTAAAATTCCACCCAAATAGGTTTTTAGTGGGGTGTTCTACTTACAAGGTAAGTTTATGCTAAATTGATCCCTAGTTTGTGCCTGCTTGTTTTTTGGTAAAGACTTGGTAAATCATGTTCATATTTTTTATTCAAAATTTGCCTAATCGTCTCTTTATCGATGGAAATCATTTTGCAATCATTCTGATGCTGAGTCATTGTCATCATGTTGAACAATTTATTCGTCTTTTTTTAAACATTCTCACTGGTTCTTGACATGCATTGGCGTTCATCATCTTTGACATCCTCTCGACCTTCACAAAATCTCTTGTGCCACTCAAACAGATGTGCACGCAGTGGTGGATAGCCCTATAGGTTTGCTAGACTGAAGCCTGAAGTCTTAGGGGCCCACCAAAAATATGTAAAAAAAATAAATAAAAAATAACAATCAGACAAAAGTATTTACAGATATACCTCACCTTCACAAACTAATTCGTTCCTAATGATAGTTGTAAAGCGGGAGTTCCTAAAATGAGGTATAATTATTCATAGAAAACAATGCATTAAGTAGGGTTATGTTCTGTTTGAACAAATGATGTATAAAATCTTTCAATTGCTATATCCTGGGTAAATTAAAATCACCCCACACGAACCTACACCCTGGCTCGGAAAGAAGAGGGGGTTGGCCGGAAGGGAGAGAGAAGGAAGGATAGTAACGAAAAGGAAGAAGTAGAGAGAGAGAGAGAGAAAGAAAAAAAGAAGTGAGCGTAAGAAAACAAACAAAAGGGAAGAAAGGAAGAAAATAAGATCAGTACGAAAAAGAAGGGAAGGAGAAGAAACGGGAAGGAAACAAAGAGAAAAGGGTATTAAAATGAAAATGAAAAATGAAATGCCCTGAAGAAGGGCTGTTAAGAAGGGCCATTAACTGTTGTTATATTAAGAAACAGATTTAAGGACCAGTGAATGAAAACGGAATAAAATGGAAAAGAAGGAGGCAAGTTTCAGTTTCATCTGTCCAAATTCAAAATAAACCCACTTCATTTTTTCTTTTTGCCATGCCATGAACACTCTTAAGCTACGTTACGTTGTTAACCATTAAATTAATGTATAATATGTTGTTGATGTTAGGAACACAGGGTTTGCAGACCTCCTGGTCGGGAACCTGGGTTGCGCTGACTCCCAGGTTTGGAACCTGGGGAAAGGGCCCAGTCATACATATTAAGCCTAAGGACCAAAAAATGTTAATTCGCCCCTGCGTGCACATGACATGCATTCTTCCCCATAAACTTCAGTTAGCTTATGAAAAGATTTGGTAGCCATTTTGTTCAACTTTACCCAAAATTTCAAATTGATATGTTTGTTTATCTTTGAAATGACCATTTTTACAATACGTCAGAAAAACATGTCTACTTTAAGTAATGCATAACATCAGACTGATGACATTAGCAGATTGAAACTTTCAGGGGTTGTTTATGTTTACCCATTGGTCAATGAATACTGCATGGTTTATGCATGCAAGCTGTAGTTCAACTTACATAAGACTAGTCTCGTTATTTTATAGCCTCATCTTGTATGTGCAAGCTTATAAATATTGCATTACAAAAAATCCAATGATAACATAAAAATGAACTTTAAGAAGTTAAAAAAAACCTAAATAATACTACCATTTCAAAGGAAATTATGAATCTCCACCACCCAATTTAGCATAAACTTACATTGTAAATTGAACCCCAATAAAATCCTATTTTGGGGGAAATAGTATTTTCCCTACTCATTGAAGGGAGTGTGTGTATAAAATTTCAAGTTTCTACTATGAACGGTTAGGGCTGAACGAAATCCGGATACATAGATAGATACATATAAATGTCAGAAGACATGAATAACCTAAACCCATCAACAGTCTGTTGTGGGTTGCAGTGATTAATAAATTCAACAATTCTGGCTAAAGAAAAACAGATGATAATTCTTATATTAGGCAACTTCTTTATATTCAATGAATTATTCAAGCAAAATCCTCATCTTTGTTGTTTTGATCAACATGTTTCAGCCGAAGAACTCCTCAGACTTTCTCAAGTTAAGTCACATCTGGTAATCTTCAATTGTTTTTTTAAAATGCTTTTTGTTCAATACACAACCTCCTCACTAACACTGTGCAAAAGATAGCACTGTAAACTTTTGCATCAACATAGGTGTACGATATGGGGAGGGGGAGAATTGCCCCCCGCCCCCCCAATTTCAGTGCGGAAAATGCGGACAAAGAAGACAAGAAGAAAAAAATCGAGCAGAGAAACCAAATAGATTAACAATGATGACAAATTAGCAAAAATTAATTAAAATTCATATTCATATCACAACTAATATACCCATGCCATAAAAAATGACAGCATATATGAAATTGATATATTGTTAATATATAAGTCAATAAGAAGTGAATCTTTATTGACTATTAAAATGTTTTTGTCTAATTCATTTCATTTTTACAGTTGGTGTAACAATTTTACAGTTTTCCTTTCTGTGTGATGGGGTTGGAGAAGGTCGGAATTTCTCTTTCTTCTCCCCTTTAAATGACATTAGTGGCATTTTGTAGTTCGGTATGGGTGGGGAAGGTCGGATGCTGTCTTTGTTTCTCTCCCTATCTGCGTACTGCGAGTCTTCAACAAAATTGTTGGTATCTTGGCAACTATTCCTGCTACATCGTGATCTACAGAGCGCACCTTCAGCGGTCTTGGATGAATGAAGACATATCTGAGGAGTACAATGGGTCAAACACGACGAAACAGTGTGGCATTACTAAATATTGAACGAAAGTATGACAATGCAGTTGGCAAAAATATTGACCAAGTAATAGATATGTTTGCTGCTCAGAAAGGCAGAAAACGATATTTCTTTTAAGTTGCATGCTGTGTGATTTGTACTATCATGTATTGTCAATTCTTAAAAAGATATTTTACTGGAAATTGATACTTGTGTTTTTATCTGTGTAAAACTTTGGGCAAATCAAGCCCTCTGCCCCACCAAACCAAAGAGTCCCCATATGTCTATGGTTTCAGCTAAATTGAGTTTTTCTGTTAGGGTAGTTAGGTTTATTTATTGGCGCTATATTAAATGGGCATCATCTATGTATCGGAAGTCGTGCGCGTTTTGGGGTATAATGTTCGTAAAGGGACTGGATTCTAAAAATTACAGAAAAGGGCATGCAAACACTCTGCTGAGTGGAGAACCCATAGGTAGGCCCACAAATGAAACGGGAATACAATACTTCTAATCTCAGCACATTCACACAAAAAACGGAAAGACTTCTTACTCAGATACATCGAGGAGAAAATCGCACCAAAGAGCATACATCAACATAATAATTATATATGGTGATAGATTAATACACTCAAGTAGACCTCTTCACAACAATCCAGCATAGAACTACAAGAAAATGTGAATCACAAATAAAGATGGATTTTGCCCAAACTAATGCATTTAAATCTTTGAAGCATCGTGGGTTAAATTTCATTCCACCTTCGAAGTGTTGGTGTCTGCTGTATGGTCGGTCTTTTTTAACGCCATCTTTTCATCTTCATTTATCTTGGAGCACAGAGATTGCTATTCTGTCCCACCATTTTGTATAGTCTGATCACCAGATGGCGGAGTACTTCAAAGAGGAAGAAATATGCCTCAAGGTGCTAAATGTACTTTTGCTTCTCTTCTGTAGAGAAGTACTTGAAAATTCTTACCGTTATTTACACATATACAGTACTTAAATCAAATAACTCAGTGCCAGAGTGCAGATCATTTGATAAAGCCTGAAGGTAAATTACAAAACCGGAATAGAGCAATTCATTCATCACAGTGATACAGAGAAATCTGAAAGCATATGAAACTGCTACCTTTACTTTTCTGTAGGTAGTCTGAATAGAATTTGGTATGTTAACCCTTTAACTGCGGAAGGTCTTGAAGAGTAGTAGTTATCCACTGCAAGATAAAAGCCCTTCTCCATTGCAAGATAAGCCATTGCAAGATAAAAGCCTGACTCACAGATAGAATTGAGTTGCCATCAATTGCAATAAGTTATTGAGTTAACCATAGAACGGTAATGACGGAAATTTCATAGTTATTGACAATAAATGCCTTTCTTGTTTAGGAATAAATACCAACTGACCTAATCAAATGAATTCTTTTTATAAGGAATAACTATTTGGGGCCTATACAATACTGTTAAAGATAAGTATTAAGATTCAAACTCCAAACAATAGTACATATCTCTCTGTCAAGTGTTACCAACCTGCTTAAATATGATCAGATGTCATCAAAGAGTAATATACATATGAAGAGACACACATATTGGTTTATGACAGTCTTTCAACAACTCTATTCAGAGCAAACAAATTGGTTTTCAGAATTAGATGAGTGGCAGACAATACAACCAAATTGTTTCACTTTTGCAAGACAAGTTCAGGGAACAATCATTTTGCAAATGTCTTGGACCAATGCCCAAAGCAAAGAAATGATGGTTCTTGGTTTTCCAACAGACTCCAGAAAAATTTAAACTGAAATAGTGAATAATTTTGCCAACTGTTAAGATTTCATTAATGCAGACAATTATTGTTGTATTGTTAGACCAAAAAAGCATTCCAATCTTGTCAGTTATAATGAGTGAATAACATCCATCTGTCATATGTGTCAATGGCTATAATAGCCAATACTGATATTTCCATATCAATAATAATGTTGAAGGAAATTTCCTTGTTATATTCATCCTCTGTCTTCTAACATCTTGACTGCAATTACAAGACTAATGGTCATGTCTGAAAGCAATTCATATAAAAAGCTGTGATACGGGACTCAAACAGTCTAAACAATACAACAACAGCTTATAGGCACAGGGAGGTTTGTGGAGACATTTTATAGGGAAAGAATGTGTCTAATAAGCCACAAAATGAGGATCAAGCGGTAGAAACACCCCTAAATTATGTCTGACTGCAGAATTAGTTTTTCAACATTTGACAAAATAAAGTGAATTTTATTGCAACCTCCACTTTTTTTTGTCATGACCAATATGTTGAGAAACATTGCTCTAATCCATAGAAATGCACCTATTCTCTATGGAGACATAGCCAAAGTGAACAATGAGTTTATATTGAGGTGAGGGCAGAGCTTAGAAGACTTTAATCCCAATCATATCAGTTGTCATTTTAGCTTGCCCTTTTATTGGCATCTGATGTGAAATGAAAAGAAAGTTGCCGGTATGATAATAAACTCTGAAATTACTGACCAGGTAACAGTTGTAATGGCTGATATTTTCATTCTTAGTTATGATATTAGAAGTTGTCATTCATTTTTATCTTTTTTTTTGTGCAATTTCTGTCAGTTATTTGAGATTTTCAAAACTTTTGAATAAATTCTTTGCTTAGAACAGTGTCTCGTTGGCTACTATCATTTCTGAGTATTTTGCTTCTCCTGGGCCTGGCTGATCTCTCATTTTTGTCTTTTGTCCTCTTCAACTCTGTGACACCCCTGCTCAAGCCTCTCTGCAGCAGTCAAGATGGTCTGATGCCACAACCCGTGAGTTGCTGCTTGTTCCTTCCTGGTTTCCAGGTCGATGCTGGTCCTGCTCATGGTCTGTTTGAGCTGATCTTTGTAATGGTGCAGAGGGAAACCATGGGTTCTTTTGCTGGTGCAGAGTTTGCTGTAGAGGATTTGTCCGGGAAGTCTGTTGTCACTCATACAACTAGCATGGCCTGTCAATCTGAGCCAATATTTGATGATTGGGGTTTCCATGCTGTTTGCTTGAGCTTTCTCAAGGACTCCCATGTTCATGATTGCACAACATTACAGCTGATGAAAGGTTGAAATGACAGCAGCCTGATGCACCATGATTTTGGTTTGTTGTTTCAAGTTTTTGTTTCTGAAGAAAAGAGCAGTGTTTATAGTTCTTGAAAACAGTAGTGACAGCAGAGGCACTCACATGTCATGCCTTGAATGCTGGACTCACATTTTGAAAACTGTCCACTACAATGTAGCTTCAAAATAAATCTAACTTCAATAAATCAAGATTTTAAATTTTATAATGTGGGATGAAATCAAACATTTACATTATTAGAAACCGTCAACCAAAACTGTCACCAAAACTGTCAACATAGGTTTCTTCAGTTTTTAAGTTGGTTTGGATGGCTGGTTATGTATGTATGTATCATGCATACAGGTCGCACAAATGGAGCTAGAGGGATGAAAATTTAAACATTTACCCCTTTTTTTGTTTTTTGAAAATTAAATAGGTTTTTAGTGGGGGTTCAATTTGCAATGTGATTTCATGCTAAATTGATCCCTTATTTTTGTGTCCACCAGCATTCATGCTTGTTTTTTGAAAATTCAGATTTTTGTAGTGATTACTGCCCAACAAAATGCAGGAGAATCAACTTATTCATTGATCAGCCCTTTTTCCAATTTTTTAATTGATCACCCCCAACACGACATGATGGTTTCTATTGAGGTACTAACCAGACTCCTTGTTGTATTTGTTCATGTATATCAGTTTAATTGCACTGTACATAACATTTTGTATGAAATAAGGCTTTTATAAGTTATTGAAAAAAAGAGTTAATGTCCAACAATGGTTCACTCTAATTTTTAGTCTGTGCCAAAGTTCTATGTTGTGTAATTTTTTTGCTGTGACAAAAGTATGTGCATACTGAATGCTTTTGCAAATGTAAACTTGAAACTGTTTCAAAATTGTTTAAGTACAGCCTATTTCTCATGGCTAATAGAACTGTAGTGGAATGTTTTAATATAATGACAGTACTTTTGCATTTTACAAAGTAACGTATTCAGTACTGATTTTATTCTATTCTTTAAACTACTTTACTCAGTTTTTGTTCCATTAAATAAAACATCAATGTGTATTTATTATTTTCATGTACTGCAATAATGGTTTATATCTTATTTTAATCTAATGCAATACGGGTTTCGTTGCCTGATCTTTTGTACACCATCCAAATGTGATTTACTTGCCAAATGACACTTCAAAATGTCAAGATTGCAAATATCATCTACTTCTTTCCACTGGAAATTCCTCTAGCAATTTTTGCATCATAACAAACAGATAACTCCAGTTTCTGAATCATGCAAAAATATTTCTCGCAGCTGAATGTTCATGACCTCAGATTTCAGTAGAGCAGTTTCTACTCTATTGTTAAGCCATTGAACTTTAAACAAAATTGAATTCCACATAGTGAATCAATATTTGTTCAATAAAACGTTAGCTATCTACAGAATTTGAAACAGAACTTTGTAAACTTTATATGAAAACTGCCTGCCATGCTGTACAAACCAGAACTGGAAATTAATGATGTACCAATGCAGAATTTGAAAAAAACAACTAACTAATAACAGAAACAAAAAGCCAAGAGATTATTTTCAATATGTATAATTATAATATATAATCAATATTATACTTATACTTATAATTATAATATATAATTATTATTCAAATAGTTCTTCGGACAATGGAACTCCTTCTTGTTGTTTGTGTTGTTCACACAATGTTTCGGAGGATCCATTCTTCGGCCTTCCTCAAGTGTAATATTCAAGTGTAATATCCAAGTGTGATGGGGTAAACAGAAGTTTTAAATTACGAAGGAGGTAATACTTATAATGTAGGATTTGGGTATTTCTTTATCCTTGTATTGTCGAGTTTGGGTTCGTTGAGTAACGGAAGCCACATTGCGTTGAACTCGTTGCACTTGTCTGACCAATTCATTCAATCGACATGTTGATATGAGCTGCCTCTTTGATTTTTCTCTGTTTCCAACACAAACAACAAGGAGCAGTTCAATCATCCGAAGAACTATTTGAATGTTAATGACCATTCTCAAAACTATAGAAAATAACTATTTGAATGTTAATAACCCTTTTCAAAAATATAGAAAATAACTATTTGAATGTTAATGACCCTTCTCAAAACTATAGAACATATATAATTATTAGTTACTACATTAATTAGGGTAACTAACCTTTTGTGCACACAATAATTTCTTTGGGCACTGGTTTCAATCATCAGCTATTATAAGTTCACTGCTTTCCTGTCTCCTTCCATGACGAGAAAGATTGTGCTGACCTCTGCCATGTGTTACTGGCAAACCTTTCTCATGCCTCCATCTTGTGTCTGGTCTTTTCCTACTGCGTTCGCTGTTCCATGTGCACCAGTTTTTTCCATGGTCAAACCCAAGTTGTTTGCAAAGTATTTTGATTATCAGTATGAGTATTAATATTAATAATTTTTAACAAAGTTATTTATTTTCAATTCAGTTTATTCCTTTCTCTTAAAATAAAAAAAACATAGTCTGTGTTCCATAAATAGAAACAGCATTGATGACCATGATATCAAGGAATAACATGTTTCTAAAACCGTAGTCAGATAATAAGCCATTATTTACTTTTCCTTATCTTTTTCCCCAAGAGAGCTCACCAGTATAGACAACACAAACAAACAGATAAGACTCACACTTGTGTATCTAATGCAAAGTCAGTGAGTTGAAAGTTACAAAAAATAGATAAAAAACAGAGCTGCTCTTTCTTTCCTGTACTTTGCAACCTGTCTTGGTTCGGAGAGGAATGGTCCCAGGATAAGAAACATACTTGAAGAGCAAAGTTCTGTATGGTAATCGATTTTCTAGTCCTTCATACCTGAGAAGAGCCCAAAGATTAGGCATGTCAGTTATAACGAGATTATTAAAAAAATTATAACAAATAACAGTTATAACAAATCTATTAAAAAAGGCACACTACAGTTTTTATAATATATTTCTAACCGTATAAAAGTATTTCTTGACAAAATATGACCATATTTTTTCTTTCAAATAGTTCTTGTTGTTTGTGTTGTTAACACAATGTTTCGGCCGATCCATTCTTCGGCCTTCTTCAGGTGTAATATTCGAATGCGATGGGGTAAACAGAGGTTTTTAATTTCTAAGAAGGTAACATTTATAACGTAGGATTAGAGTGTTTCTTTATCCTTGTCTTGTCGGGTTTGGGCCTGTTAAGCAGCAGAAGCCAAATCAGGTAGAACTCTGCACTTGTCTGACAAAGTCCGAAGAATGACTCGGCTGAAATGTCATGTTAACAACACAAACAACAAGAAGCAGTTCAATCGTACAAATAACTACTTGAATGTTAATGATCCTACTCAAAACTATAGAAAATATATTTTTTCTTGTTTTAGACCTCTGAATTTTAAAACTTATTCCTATAAAATAGACATAAGAATCATATGTCTCAGACAATGCTCCCTTCTTGGTGCCTATTTTACTGGTGACCTCACAGCTAGTCATGGTGTGGGCTTTGAGAATATGCATGCACATTTTAAAAGTGATGTTAAAATGGAGGTGGCAATAATGTAAAAAGGATCTTTTGCCAATACCTTAAAAATGGCTTGTCTGAGTCATATGGTTCTTATGTGAATTAAAATCAGCTCCAAATTTCCTTTTCAATGATAAACAACATGACTATATTTGAGCAAAACACTTTTTTCTGACTACAGCAAAAATCTGCCATTATGAAAAATGCCCCTAAATATTTTTGCATCTGATCTGGAATGTCTATCCAAATTATTATGACTCACTGAAGGTCCCTCTAGCATATCCAATTGATTTCATTAGTCAACTCAAAAATTCCTACAAAACCCTTTTACAGTCCCAGGACTATATCCAAAGGAAATGAAATACTGGTTTTAACAACCACTGAAATGGTCATGCAATATCTATAAAAACTGACGTTATATATCTCTAAAATACATAATATATCTATATAAAAGAAGTGAAATAGTCTTTGGCAGTAAGAAAATGAAATCTCTTGTCACAGCCCATATGTGTTAGACTATAAGACGAATGGTTTATAATGATATTTGCAAGACTTCTGGTTACTGCAAGTCAACCAATCACCATAACTATCCATATCAAGCTTCAGTAGATGGCACACTAGTAATAAACCAGCAAATATTATACAGTTTTTAATATAATATTGCATATTTTTTTCAATTAAATGACCATCTTATATACTGGCACATTTTATTCCTGTTTTCTTTGCTACAAGATATTCACTAAGCCTGATTGCCATAAT
>VCCN01002162.1:9222515-9237830 GCA_006491835.1 Architeuthis dux | reverse complement strand
ATAAACCATTATTATTTAAAGATTTTATGCCTACATTTTACTGTCATCTTAATTTATTAGTTGCTGTTTCATCGCTGCTTTTGCTCCGGCTGATTTCCCTCTGGCAGAGAGTAAACTAATAAAGCAACTAATGAAGATGAAGGTGAAAGAGGGGGAGGGTGTGCCCTGCCTCTACAATGGCTTGTTGCAAAACAAATGCTGAGTACTATTTACTTATGAAAGTAAAAAGTGGTCATAAAAATTAAAAATAATAATAGACGATCGAAGAGAGTTCAATAATTAGAAGACCAATTAGGCTCCTGAAGAAAAACAGACAATACCTAATTTTAAATCATGCCAGGAAAAAGGTAAGAAGAAAGTATATGCAGGTATCCCCTGCTGTTTGGAAGTTTGCTTTACGCCATTTTTTTCATTTTTACGATAACAGGCAAAAAAGTAAAAGTAGTGTTCAGCATTTGTTTGCAGCTAGCCGTTATAGAGGCAGTGCACACCCTCTCTCTCCTACACCACAGTCTCTTATAACTGCTCATTTCTTCTGATTTCTTGTGTGGCCATAAGATGTGTAATGGAAGAAATAAAAAGCTTGATTAAATTGTTTTTCGCTTATAGAGACAGGGTTAGGTCTTTATACAGTGGATTTTCAAAGGAATATAGTGGACTTCGCACTGAAAATCTATGGGTCACTTATTTGAGGAACTGTTTTAAGAAAAAGCCCCCCCCCCAAAAAAAAAAAAATGGATGACATAACATCATCACCATTTTTGGGGTCTGATAATTATCAAAAATCTTTCACATATAAATTGATGGTAATTGCATCTTTGCCTTGTGCTATTTTGGCTTACATAAGATTTTTTAAAAAACGACCTACTTATGGAAAGCGGACCCGTACTCGAAGAAGATGCTGTATTGTCTTATAAATATCTGGAGGCAGAATGGCGACAACTTTCCTCTCTGGGAGGAAGTCCAGATTATTGACAGAGAACGCTGTTGGAAACAGAGAAAAATCAAAGAGGCAGCTCATATCAAAATGTTGACTGAATGCATTAGTCAGAGAAGTGCAGAGTTCAATCCGATGTGGCTTTCACTGCTCAACAGGCCCAAACTCAACAAAACACCCAAATCCTACATTATAAGGGTTACCTCCTTCCTTGCTTTACGCCATTTGGGCTTACAAAAGGTTTTTATAGAAATGCCCTACTTTTGGAAAGCGGAGTAAACCTGTACTCTAAGAAGATGCACTATTGTCTTTTTAAAGATTGAAGACTATGTTGATGCTGAAACTTTTACAATTTCTAATACTTTCTTTCATCATGGTTTCAATTTTCTTTCCATCTTTTAACCTTAGAGCAAACATTCTTCTAACACCTATCATTCGAAGGAAAATACACAAAAAACAACTGTCAATATTTTATCCTCTTATCTTGCAGAAATGGACTTAGATAGAGAGAACGGCCAAGCCTTTATCAAACATCTGTTCACAATAGGATAATGGGAATAGTACATTGAAAGAATGTACTTTTTTTATTATCCTTTTTCATTCTTGAAATGAAGAAGGGACAGAAACTTCTAAGTATATCTTCCATTCGAGAAAATAAAATCTTCTTTGCTCTCCCAGTTTGCAATTATTTATATTGCCAGCCGAAGCTTGGTTAAAGATAACAGCTATAAAAAAAAACTCCTTAATCATTATCATCATCATCATCATCAGCTATTACAAGTCCACTGCTGGACAAAGGCCTTACCAACAGGAAAGGAATACCTTGTAAAACTCATTGGCAATGTAAATGATTAAAAATGAATGTCTGTGTATATTTGTAAAAGTTTTGTGCAAATATATACATATAGATATATGTGTGTGTATATACATATCATCATCAGCTGTCATAAGTCCACTGCTGGACAAAGGCCTTTCCCATCTCCTTCCATGACGACCTCAATTGTGCTAACCTCTGCCATGTCTTACCGGCAAACTTTTCTATCTCGTCCCTCCATCTTGTGTCTGGTCTTTTCCTACTGCATTTACTGTCCCATGGGCACCAATCTGTTAGTCTTTTCCCCCATCTATTGTCATTTCTTCTTGCTAGGTGACCAGCCCATCTCCATTTTGCTGCTTAAGTATTTGTATAATATCTTTCACTCTGGTCTTCTCGCTGATCCATGTTGATCTTTTTCTATCTCTTAGAGTTATCCCTAGCATTGCTCTTTCCATGGATCTCTGTGCTATTCTAAGTTGGTTTTCAGCTCGTTTTGTTAATTTCCATGTTTTGCATCCATATGTCATGGTGGGTATTATGCAACCGTTGTATACTTTATGCTTTAAGCACATTGGCAAGGTGCTCTTCAAAATGTCTCTATTCATACCAAATATATATGTGTATATTTTTATACCCATTTAGCCATATATATGTATATTGTCCATATGTCTATGTTTATCCCTAACTTGAATAAGTTAATTATATATTCTTACAGGAAAGTTTTAAGTTTCTTACTGACTCAACTCCTGTAAACTTTGCCAATACTGACATCAGCATAGACTTGCGATTTCCTGTCATTGCTCAAAGTATTATTTATCATCGATATGCTTGCTGCATTGTTTGTACCATTGATTCTTCACAAAAGCTCTGAGGACTTCTGCTGCGATAAGTCTTCCCCCATCTGACAGCTAAATTTAAAAGTCTTGGATGTAATTCAATATTTGTTCAATGGCGTAACTATGGAATTATGGGCTGGTATTTTGGGACTGGTCTTCTCCTCAGCATTTTCTGTTCTTATTGAAATGTCTTATCCGATATCGCTCTCTGACTCCTAACACCATTCTATACTTCTATCCTGAAACTTGTCAAGTAGTTTTTAAATTGAAGTTGGAGGTTCGATATTTTTGTTCTGTGCAGTTGACAGCAACTTGAGAAACTCTTTATTGAAATACAGAATAAAAGCATTTAGACTAAAAGGCATGAAAAAAAAGAAACTGTATTGTATAAAAGACAGTATGCAGAATCATATCTGATAGGGATTACGGGAGGGTATTTGAATATGCTGCCTAGGCTACCAATTAATGAGGGACTCCAAAAGCTTTATAAATAGTAGTTCAATCTCACTAAATGTTGGAGGGGCCCATCAAGGAGCCAAGCCCCCTGGGCCCACAAATTCTCAGCTACTGCATTGATTTTTGAAAATGTAAAGATGGAAAGTAATCACCATGGAGTGTTATCTTCAACCAGGCATTTTATTAAAGAATGGGGGTCAACCTCACACAAATTGAAATAAAAGATCTCAATGGATTTTGTGTCCTCAATATGTTCTGAATCAGAGAAAAAATGTCTACAAAAATTGTATGATGGAAAATCCTGAAATTCAAAATGGTCACCATCCATCCTAGTGACAACAAGAGAACCAGGCACTGTATTAAGTTGAAATTCAGCAGGACCTAGGGAAGTACAGTGTCAAATTTGAAGTTATTTGGATGAGCGGTACTCGAGAAACCTGCAATTAATCGGCAGAGGAAACAGTCTAATGTGCCGTCCCTTATAAATCACTATCCAAATGTAATGTTGCTCATAGTCCGATTCTGATTTTGGATAAACTATGCAGGTTTGATTCCAAATCTGCTGTATGTGTACTAAGGGACACCCAGGCATGTTGTTAGTTTTTGACAATTCCTAATAGAAATGTCAATAATAATAGTTTGGGGTCTGATTTCGCGTTCACACCGATATATTCCTGTAATAGTTTGAGCATAATAGGGTCAACAAATGTAAATAAATTGACATGACATATCATTGGAGAGAGAATTTCATCATCTTTCCAACAGTGTATTTTGTCAATTTGTATCTGTTGGGCATGAAAATTTGCTGCCAAAAATGTGATGCTAGGTATTTAGTATTTTACAAGGAATTTTTCAGTATCTCTGTACTTCATAGTCCACAGTCCATGGATTGTGGATTTATTTCTAGGTAGGGATATATATATATATATATATATATATAAATCATTGAAAAGAAAATTTAATCAGCTTTCTAAAAGTGTATCTGTCAATTTGTATCTGTTGCGCATGAAAAGTTACAGCCAAAAACACGAAGCTATGTATTTGGCATTTTACAAGGACACTTAAGTAACTTTTTTACTTGTTTACGTGACTTAAAAAGTCAGTAACTGCTGAGCATAGAAAAAGCAAACACTCACAGGTGACTCAGACATTTGAGTGAGGTCTCACAAATCCATTACTAAATTTCAGTGTAAATAAAGAGAAATGTACCTGATAAATATGTGCCTTCAGGTTTTTTGGGGTACAAAGGGTTAAGTTAGCAGTTGAACAGAAACCTTTTATTCATGGCCATTATTATGAAAATGATAAACTAGTACATTGGGAATCCGCCTTCCTCGGATCTTTCCTGCTTCCTTTTAAAGTAATGCAAGCATATATTCCTGTATTTCTGGCAAACATTTTATTGACTGCCTCAGGAGAAGCCACAAAACATTACCGGCAAAGTTCTTGCTTATTCCTTTTTAACTTAATAGTTTTTCGGTTAGAAACCATCAACCAAAACTGTCACCAAAACTGATAAAATAGGTTTCTTCAGTTCTGAAGTCGGTCCGGCTATGTATGTACCATGCATACAGGCCACACAAATGGAGCTAGAGGGCTGAAGATTTCAATATTTACTCATTATGTCTAGAAAAAGTTTGCTTTTTTGTTGTTTTAAAATTCCTTCACTAAATAGGTTTTTAGTGTGGAGGTTCAATTTACAATGTAAGTTTATGCTAAATTAATACTTAGTTTGTGCCCGCCTGTTTTTTGAAAATTTGAAAAAAGCTGAGAGAAGTAACTTATCCATTCGTCACTTTTTTAATTGATCTCCCCCAACACGGCATGCTGCCAAAATATGGTTTCTATTGAGTGACTAACCAGACCTGTTTGTATATTCTAGACTTGGCGTGAAGCTTCCAAGTTGGCAAACTACGACTTCTCTATTTGCTTTTTATTGTAAATACAAAAGACAAGACAGAGAGTCTATTTAGAATCACACTTCAATTAGAATGCAAAACTTCAAGAATGAATTAATCACTGCTACCCACAACACTGGTTTATTGCTGGGTTTAGGTTATTCATGTGTTCTGACATTTATATCTATCTATGTATCTATCTATGTATCCGGACTTCGCCCAGCCCTAACCGTTCACAGTAGAAACTTGAAATTTTACACACACACTCCCCTCAATGAGTAGGGAAGATATTCTTTTTGTTTTTTTGAAAATTTCCCCCCTAAATAGGTTTTTAGAGGCGGGGTTCGATATGCAATGTAAGTTTATGCTAAATTGGTCACTAGTTTGTGCCCACATGTTTTTAGAAAATTCAGGCTCTTTTTTAGTGACCACAGCCCAACAAAAGGCGAGAGAAGTAACTTATTCATTGATCACCCCTTTTTCAAACTTTTTAATTGATCACCCCCAACACAGGTGGTGGAGATTCATAATTTCCATTGGAATGCTATTTAATCTTATCTTTATTAGTGGATAACTTGTCATGATTTATGTAACCGGACACCTGTGGTGGAAATGTGGGTGAACCCAGTCATCTCGAGAGATGGGTATATTGTCCAAATATTGTCAGTGTTCAAAACAGGAAATGGGAACCAGTCATTGACACCATGATCACACCACGTAGGCCTTAGAGAAACTATAAAGCGGAGCCGAAAGGCAGAACACTGTCATCCCTCCCTGGGAAGAGGACAGAAATCTCGACACTCAAAGAAGACGCAGACATCAGCGGAGCCGTTATGGCCCGAGACCGCTGTACCTGCTGGGGACAGCCTGGCAGTTCTCCTTATCTTCTCTCTCCCACTCTTCACTCTCCGGCCGACAAAGATGTATGTTGTGTAATAAAATATGTCCAGATATTTTTACAAGCAAGTCTTCGGGTTTCCTTTATAGTGAAGTCCAGCGAATTCTTCCCAGCCTATATAACACATGTATGTGATTTGTAAACGTTCTGTATGAACAGAAGGACAAAAAGATCATTTATTAAATTATTAGGTGTGTGCAAAAGTTCTCAGTGCCCACTTTATAAAATAAACTAGACTGAATAGACAATTGTAAACCTGTTTTCTTCTGAAAACCTTTGTGCACACCTAATATACTAATAACTAGCTCTTTATGTAAGCCGTGATATAACTGACAGGATTTATTAAAAATATGTCAAAACTTTCCTTCCCTCTAATAATTATATATACTAGTAAACAGGTCTGTATAGTCATTCAATAGAAACTGTCACATTTTCAACATCTTTTGGCAGCATGTCGTGTTGTGGGGTGATATATTATAAAATTGGAAAAAGGGGTGATCAATGAATAAATTACTTCCCTCGCCTTTTGATGGGCAGTGATCACTAAAAATGTCTGAATTTTCAAAAAATGAGTGTAAATGCTGCTGAACACAAACTATTGATCAATTTAACATAAACTTACATTGCAAATTGCCCCCCACCCATTAAATCCTATTTAAGGGTGGAATTTTCAACAAAAAAAACAACTTTTTTCTAGACATAATAATGAGTAAATTTAAAAATCTTCAGCCCTCTAGCTCCATTGGTGCAGCCTGTACATGTGACATATACATAGACACCAAGCCAGACCCACTTAAAAACTGAATAAACCTATGTTGACAGTTTTGGTGACAGTTTTTAATACCTGTTGCTTTGCTAACAGTATACTTAAAGCTGTGTTCTGTGTCAGTATGTTTACACAGTAATTTGAAAGGTGTTGTTAACTAAAATTCTTGTATTCATTTTGTATTAAACTTGAAACAACTAAAAGCTTATACGTACACTGGTTGGCCTTCAGCTTTATTGTCATTAGATTACATAATGTGGGTTTTAGTCATAATCCTGAATGGAGAAAAATCTGACATAAAAATCTATTTTCTTCCATTATGTAGGAACAGAGTCAATTATTCAGTTCAATATTTATTGATATGTCATAAAATTATATAAGTGCAGGTTATTATGTAAAAAATATATCTCCACTCATTTTCTTTTTACAAAGTAACTTTTTCATGAACAGATACAATAATCAAGAAGTAAATACTGAAAGTTTTATTAAGTAAAATACCTGTTGCTTTACTAATGGTATACCTAGGGGTGGAAATCTAAAGCACTGTAATATCTGAAAAACTTGTGAGAGTGTAAGGGACAACAAAACCAAATTTAATAAAATGAATATATATGATTCATTTATTTTAAATAATTTAACACATTACCTGCTAAATAATTTCCAAATCATTTATAATAAAAATAATAATCTAAGGGAGATCACTCGGAAAGCAATTTAGCAAAATAGCTTCTCTTAGTGTCATAGGGAAGATATTACTAAATTACTAGACACTTTGCAAATTATAATATAGATTGTAACACAACTTTCAAGAAAGTTAATAATATAATAAGTGTAATTTGATGATTAAAACATGGAATTTTGCAACATTAGATCTAAAATTTGTTTGAGCAAGTTTTTGTACTCAATCTGTATGCTATGCATTGGCAATCAGGAAAAACAGATTATCTGTGGCTGGGAATTCAGGCAAGTGTTACTGACAAATAGAGTTATTCCATGCATAACCACTTCTTTATTCTAACCCAATAGGATTTATTGAACAAATAAATCAAAACTCTCATTTATTCTCATGATTACATATAACGTGACAACGCAAATTATGGCAGTAGTTCAAAGAAATAAATGGAGCAAAAATTACAGAAAAGCCTAACAGAGCTTGTAAGGGTGTTGCACTTAGTGTAAAACTGGCATACATAGAAGAAGGTTATTTTTTGTGTCTGGGAATGCTCAGAATTCTTTTCTATATTAATTCTAATTGCTTCTTTGCTTTACATCATTTTGGCTTACAAATGGTTTCATAGGAATCCTTTACTTCTAGATAGCAAGAGAAAACCTGTAATGGTAGACCACATCAAAGAGAAGGTTTATGATCACTTGACTGGTTTTATTACCTCTATTACCTTTATTTCTGTGAGATATAAACCCAACAAAAAGGGTTATCATATCAGTCTGCAGATGGGATTCTTTTGCTTGTTGTTGGTTTATTGGTAGATTTTGAGATAATTAATAACTGAACTTATAGGTAAACATATTGTGGCCAATGTCATTTTTTACATTACTTTTGAAAGTATTTATATTTTTGGAAGTGACTGTTTTTCTCACCGAGACTGTTCCACAGACTGGTAACTCTGGAGAAGAAGAACTGGCATTGAACTCTTGTAAATTTGTGTGCTTGAAGCTTCTTGCTAAGCCCTCATGTTGTAGTGCTGTGTGATGGGGACAGCATTATCTTTGATGGACATTTTATGCAGTCCAGCGTGTGAATGTTATTAATGAGCCTGTATGTTTCCAGTAAATCTTCCCCCATTTCTCGGTAGTGCAGAGTCTCCAAGCTCAGTCTTTGCAGTCTCTCAGAATAGGATAGATGGCGAAGATGTGGGAATAGTCTTGTATGGTGTTGTACCTTCTCAATGGCCTCGATTTTGTATTATAGATCAAATATTGGAAAATTCTTTAATCATTAAATTCCATTTATATATTATGATGGTGATTTTCATTCATTCATAGACCTTTGAATAACTTTAACCTTCTTGCGACTGTGCCACAATCTATATTATAATTTGTAAGGTGTCAGTCTGTCTGTGTCACTAAGGAAGGCTACTTTGCGAAATTATTTCCTGAGTGGAGGCAGAAATCCATTGTTGATGGAGTAACCAATTATCTCCCTTGTTCATTCATAGAATGTAAGGTTACAATATGGTATCTAAATAGAAGGATATTTCCTCCTCTTTCAATAGAAATATAATGTCCTTCTTTCACCTTAAAATATCCTCCCTTTGCACAATATTGAATGATTTTCAAAGCTACTTAAAATATCTGAATTTTATTTTTGTATTTCTGCAGATAATGCAAATGTTATGAGTTCTTTTTCACTGATAAATGCTCAGTGAACCAATGAGTGGAATAGACTTGATATGGTGTCAGTGAAGGCCCTTATACTCAAACAATACAATTGAGGCTATGACACATGGATTTTTACAGTTATCTGTTAAGAAACAAAAAGCTTTTTTTAAAAAATAGCCAACTGCAAAAAGTATGCCTAATTGTTGGATATTTAGGCAGCTGTGAATGGGGGTTACAGATTTGACCCCCACAGTTATTGAAAGTTATAAACAGGAAAAATAAAATCTGTTGTCATCTCTTCTTGCTAGGTGACCAGCCCATCACTATTTTTGCTGCTTAGTCCTCTCTCTTATCCATGTTGATCCTTTCTCTTATCCATGTTGATCCTTTTCTATCTCTTAGAGTTATCCCTATCCTTGCTCTTTCCATGGCTCTCTGTGCTATTCTGAATTGGTTTTCAGCTCGTTTTTGTTAATTTCCATGTTTTGTATCAGTAAGTCATGGCTGGTATTATGCAACCATTGTATACATTACGCTTTAAGCACATAGGCAAGTTTCTGTTCAACATGTCTCTATTCATACCGAATGCTTTCCAACCTATCTTTATGTGTTGTTTTATTTTGATGACATGGTCTTTCTCTAACTTTATTACCTGTTCTAAATGTATTCATCAACCTCTTCTAGAATCTCACCTTCTATCTTTATGACCTTTTTGATGACTTTATTGTTAGATATACATAAAACCTCGAAGACTGAAATTAAGTGAATGAAATTGATGTATACAGAGACATTGAGTGCAACAGACTGGTGTAGAAAATAAACTGAGGTATACTAAGTCTGTCCAGAAAGTATCCTCCCATTTAATATTAATGAAATAATAGCCTACCGAGAGCAATGGCACCTTAGTCCTCTTCAATGTACTCCATTTGGGACCTCACAGACTTATCCCAGCATCCCTTCATCTTTTCGAAACAGTCTGCAAAGTCCTCTTTCCAGATCCAATCTTGTCTATGGTTTAAAATCTCAAAACAGTCTGCAAAGTCCTCTTTCCAGATTCCAATCTTGTCTATGGTTTAAAATCTCTTTGGGAAAAGCCAGAGGTCGCAAGGAGCCAAATATGGGCTGTAGGACCCAAGGGGGCTGAGAGACCTGGGTGATGCAATGTTTTGTCAAAAAACCCTGCACAAGATGTGAAGAATGGGAAGGCTGTGTCATTGTGAATGCAATGGTCACACAGTACACAAGCTCATTCAATGGCGTCACACTGCTGCCTGAATAACTCCATGGGAGAATGTCCATTTGTGCATGGGCAAATAATAAAGTCCCCTCTGATTAGACACCAAGTTACATCAAGGCTGGTTCTTCAGATATTCAAAATATCAATGGCGTCGCACTGCTGACTGAGTAACGTCATGGGAGAGTGTCTGCTTGTGCATGGGCAATAGAGTCCCCTCAGATTAGACATCAAGGCTACTTTCTGGTCAGACCTCATATACCTCGCTTTGCTATGCAAGAGTTAACTAATTTGCAGTGTGTGCCAAAACCACTAGACAAAATACATTATTTTTGAAAACGACAGGAAGACATACACAGTTTTATTGCAATTGAGTTAGGAATGTTTGTTATAAAACAACCTTTCCTGGGAATACAAGATTAGAAAAAGTCTGACCAGGGAATCGTTCCAAGTCTTATATTTATTAACAGTTCGCATAGCAGACTGGTTAATATTTGAGGTCTCCAAATTTACTGCAAGCACTTGTGAACAGTGGGTCCATCCTAAGCATAAAATCAATTGTCAGCCTGAAGGATAGGCACTTGAGTGTGGATATTTAGATTAAAGGGGAAGATTTACTGCAGTGGGTCAGCATGCCTGGATTTTCAATTTATATCTGACTGAATTTACACCACAGAATTTAGATTGAGGACTGATTATGTTCCTCTTGTGTGACATCACTTTAAAACCTTGCAACCTTCCAATCTATTGAACGAATTGAGAATTGATTCACCCTGCCAACTGTATGACTGATGTAATTCTAAATTAAAGATATCATGACAAGCTATTTTTAATTAATAGAATTGTGTACAGTGAACCTTTGATTAAAATGTCTAATACTAATCACATTCATATCAAATATATAAATTAATTTTCCATACATTTTATTAGAAACCAGCAACCAAAACTGTCACCAAAACTGTCAACATAGGTTTCTTCAGTTTTCAAGTTGGTCGGCTGGGCTATGAATTTATATATGTATCACATGTACAGCCACACCAATGGAGCTAGAGGGCTAAAGATTTCAACATTTACTCCTTATTATGTCTTATTATGCCTTATTCTGTTTATGGAAAATTTACTCCCTAAATAGGTTTTTAGTGGGGTGTTCAATTTACAATATAGGTTTATGCTAAATTGGTCCCTTGTGCCCGGCTGCATTCACGCTTGTTTTTTTAAGAAATTCTCACTTTTGTGATCCAATAAAAGGTGAGAGAAGTAACTTATTCATTGCTCACCCCTTTTTAATTGATCACCCCCAACACGGCTTGCTGCCAAAAGATGTTAGTCACATGACCTGTTTCTTTTAAGATTGGATGTGAATTTTAGATGAACATTAATCATTTCTGTCTGAACTTTTTAGCTGAGGAATCATCACTATACATAGATTTTTCAGGCAAAAGGGGCTACTGTCCCAATATTCCAGAGCCCCCTTTCCATTCATTATATGCAACTGAGGAAACTTATGAAACAGAACAACCAAGATCTATGTATAGCAGAGGTGGCACGTGGGACCTGCAGACCTCGCAACTATGGAGTTGTGTAAGGGACTCAGCGCTCTGGGGGCACAATATATCTGAGGAACCCTAAAAAATCTAAAGAATAATCTAAAGAAATCTAATAGAATTTTGCAGGGGTGGGGGCACAATCGGACCTAGTGCTGCCACTGATATAGTAAACATAATGTTATAAAATAAAAGCTGTAAAATTAGCTCCTATCAGGGTTGACAATGGGGGTAACAGCCTTTTGCTGCTATTGCCTTGGCAAGTAAGATAGTTATGAGAGAGTGTCTTGCACAAGTGTTCACTCTATCAATTATGTGAACAACAAAATATTCTGTCAAGATATCTGGCAATAGTGCAGGGAGGAGTAAATTCATACCATTTACAAGGGCAGTTAGAATCGCACAGAGAGCCATGGAAAGAGCCATGATAGGGATAACTCTAAGGGATAGAAAAAGATCAACATGGATCAGAGGGAAGACTAGATTGAAGAATATTATACAAATAATTAAACAACAAAAATGGATATGAGCTGGACACTTAGCAAGGAGAGATGACAATAGATAGAGCGAAAGATTAAACGAGTGATGCCCATGGGACAGTAAATGCAGTTGGAAAAGACCAGACTCAAGATGGAGGGAGGAGATGGGAAAGACTTTTGTCCAGCTGTGGACTTATGACGGCTGATGATGATAATGATGAAGCATGTAGAGGGAACATAAGTGGCCTCTGCCAGAATTCCGTAATGGTCTGCTGATTCTATTTTCCTTACATCAGTAGTCGCAATATAATCTGTCAATCTGTACAATATCAAAAGTCACATTTAAAAAAATATATAAATCGATTGTCCAATGTAATTGCATGATTAGAAACAGAAACTTATGTTCTTTTAGAATATGTTGAAATATTATCTAAATGCGACTAATGTTTTTTGGCAGAGTGCTGTGTTGTGGTTGATCAAATAAAGAATTGGAAAAATGAATGATCAATGAATAAGTTACTTCTCAACATATAGAAAAACATAACTAATATTATTAAATTAAAGATTATTAAATTAAATTAAATTTTTATAAGCGGTTGCCGCTTATAAAAATTGAATTTATTTTCAAATTTACAAAGTTAAATACTATAAAAAATAGGTCTGGTCAGTCACTCAATAGAAAACGTCACGTGACCTGTTGGCAGCTTGCTGTGTTGGAGTGATCAATTAAAAATTGGAAAAATGGGTGATTAATGAATTACTTTCCTCATCTTTTGTTTGGCTGTGATCACTGAAAGAGTTTGAATTTTCAAAAAACAAGCAGGAATTCTGCAGGGCACAAATTAAGGGACCAATTTAGCATAAACTTACATTGTAAATTGAACCCCCACTAAAAACCTATTTTTGGAGTGAAATTTTCAAAAAATATTTTTTCTAGACATAATAAGGAGTAAATGTTGAAATTTTCAGCACTCTAGCTCTATTGGTGCAGCCTGTACATGTGATACATAGCCCTACATAGCTAGCCAGCCAGCCAGACCGACTTAAAAACTGAAGAAACCTATGTTGACAGTTTTGGTGACAGTTTTGGTTGACGGTTTCTAATAATACTTCTGTATTTATTTAGTATCAGTAATTATAATAAGTAGCTAGACCCATGGAATTTCCATGGGCGTTGACAACTAAGATTATCTATTATCTTAGGCCTCTGCTCTTCTCTCACCCTTTTCCTGTATCTTCTCATTCCCTCCCTTATCCCTTCCAATCTTCGTTGCCCGTCCATGTTTTTATCGAAATACAAACATGGATTAGTTTCATAAGTAATGCACAGATATTTTCTACTGCATCCTTTCTTTTATCTTTCTTTCACTCTATCTCTTCATAAAATCATTTAATGTATCACAATTCTTATGCCTTTCCATCCCAGACTGCCATTCAATCCCAGACTGCCTTTCAATCCCAGACTGCCTTTCCATCCCAGACTGTCTTTCCATCCCCGACTGCCTTTCAATCCCAGACTGCCTTTCAATCCCAGACTGCCTTTCCATCCCATACTGCCTTTCAATCTTTTGCTCATTGTCTCTTGATATCCAGCCAGTAAGTTTATCTCTCTGTCTCTCTTTCAACTCTTTCCCCTCTCTCTATATGTATATATATTTATTTTTTCCTTTCACATGGTTTTGTTCTCTTTTTTCTCGATCTTTCTTACCTCTCCTCTTTCCTCCTCATTTTACCAATTCCTTCCCACTTGATATCATTATTTAGGTTTCTGAGTCAAGAAGTGTAACTGATTCCAGCTCAGAAAGAGCCGAAATCAGAAAGATACTACACTCTGATACACTGTATTACATACAAACAAGCATAATAATTGTATAGATCCATTAGATAGTTTTTTTGTTTTTTAACAGACTACATTTGGTCATGATCTAATAGAGGTATAAGATAATATCAGAAGACTTCTAAAACAATTTGCGAAGTAGCAGACTGTAATCTTTTTTCTTTTTCTATTTACTTTATCAACTTCTTGGTATCTTTCATTCAAATATATTTTAATATCTCTGTTATATTTTATTTATAATGATCTTTTATCAAAATCATAATGTGTTTCAATCTATTATTTTTTTATATACACTACTGATTTGAGTTTAAAACTTCCTTGTTCTGTTAGTCAATCAATTGGAAATCATCTTATTTGAAGCTCTGGCATGGAAAAGAGGTCAATCAGTGCATGTCCTACTTCATCATCATCATCATCAACAACAACAGAAACCTTTTACATTCGTTGTTGGATATAGATCTTCCCTAAGATTCGGCAGAGCTCTCTATTGTGGGCGTCACAGCGCCAATATCTTCCGATCCTGTCTAAATCATCATATTTTTGGCCAGCCACAATTTTGCATATAATCTCAGGGGATCCACATTGTGAGTTATGATGTTGTCTGACATTCTTGCAACTTGGCCTGCCCATTGCCATTTAAGTTTTGTAATGAATTTTATAAATCTTACTCCTTACTGTGCTGTCTTGTGATCTCTCCATGTGATGTTAAGCACGGTCCTCTCTTGTGCACGTCACATGGTTCTTAGTTTGAGAGCCAATCTTTTGGTTAGGTTCCATGTTTCAGTTCCATAGGTGACTATCGGGAGGATGCATTGGTTGTAGACTCTTCTTTTCAAAACTAATGGAATGTTGAGCTTGCTCTGCCGAAATCCGGCCGACCTAGGGTGTTTTTCATTTGATTTTCTCTTCTCTTGATGATTTCATTTGTTGCCCCAGGTAGATGTAGTGGTCTACTTTCTTTAGCTTTACGTTTTTGATTCTGACCATTGTGTGTCTGTCCTCAACATATATGTTGCACCTTCATCTGAAGACCAACTTTCTTTGTGGTTGAGTAGAATCTGCAATAGGGTTGTTAAAGTTTAAGAATAAAGTGAAAAAATGAATAGCCAAGCTTTGGTTTATGGCATAAATGTTTTCATTTTTTGTATAGGTGTTTTGACATAAAAATAATAATTTTACTGGTTTCAAAAGCACTGAACATTTCTGATATACTGGGCTTATTTATTGTTTATCATTGGTTGGTCATCATAATGTACTCTCCGTAATTTGATAT
>VCCN01002162.1:9201767-9213261 GCA_006491835.1 Architeuthis dux | reverse complement strand
ATATAATGACAATTATATAAGTAGCCCAGTGCAGCTCAATCCAAAACTTTCAAATAACATTCACAAATCAATACTTGCCTACAAAGTCAATTAAAGAAAGCCCAAATGAGGTCCATTTCCATCAATAGCAATCAGATAATCAGAATTTACTCATAATTCTTTTCACGCTTTTTGTTTTGCCAAACTAGGCTAAAGATCAGACAAAGCTTCTTCAATGCCATACAATTACAATTTATTTTAGCTTTCAGAGACACAATTTAAAACTGTAATCATATTTGTTTAATAAGATAATATACCACTCTTAAATGCAGATGCAATGTCTTAGCACTGAAGATCAAACATCCCTGAATGTACCTCTCAGTGACACTCAGTGAATAAAGTCAGAGCATATCATGATGTCTGTGGTTATTATTTCTAGAAACCTATTCTGGTTCTGCACTGTATTATGGATTGGCCAGGTTTAAATATTGAAACCCTAATGCAGTATCATGGAGTATTTAAAGAGGGAATGTATTCCTACTTCATAATACTTTAATGGTCAGGGTAATCAGCCTAGAATGTTGTGATAAAAAGCCATAAGTGGAGAAAAGACAAGTGAAAGAATTAGTAATGAAAATACCAGAGTTTGATTAATAATTAAAATACCATTACTAGTTAGTAAAAACAAACAATATGGCATGAATATTTAGAGTAGAGAAGTGACAATATGACAGTATGATTGGTGCCCTAGTTTAAGGTATTGTCCATTAAGAACAAGTTCCAGGGATATGAGATGTGAGTTTTATCAAAAGCTATTTCTTTATTCTTACTTCACACTACTTACTTAAATGGTCAGAGGGTATTTGTCTTGGAAAATTCTGATAAATAGCAACAATGAGATGAAGAAAAGACTAACCAAAAATTGATAATGGAAGATCTTCATCTTGAAGTTCCAATAGCACAAGTGCAGTAATCAGCAAGATAACTTTGAAAATCATTGACAATCGGTCCATATCACATTGGATGTTCAATTAATGTCCCTAAGCCAAAGCAAGCCTCATTCAGCAAATAGCTCTTGTGTTCTTCATTGGAAAGTCTATGGATATAGGTTAAAACCAAAGTAGGCATAGTTTAACGAATATCTTATCTTTCTAGCCATTGGTAATGAGTTTGTTCCTTACTGGATACTCTGTTGACATTATAAAATGAGTATCTAATCTTGCAAGCCACTGATAGTGAATTCATTGCTCACTAGTTACACCATGAATATGACCTTAAACCAAAGTTGGCACAGAGTAATAAATACTTAATCTTGCAACATCAATTGGGACTTCATTTTTTTCTGGGTACTGCATAAAATAGCCTTGAACCAAACTTAATATAGTCCAATGAATATCTAATCTTGCAAAGCCTTTGATATTAAGTTCAGTCCTTATTGGGTAATGCATGAATGTGGCCTTGAATCAAAGTTGGAGTAATCAAACTAATACTTAAATATCAAAGAGAATAAATGTTGATCATGAACAAAGGAAACACATAGATACAGATATTAAAGTGACTATTATGTATTCTAGACTTCATTGAATTACCTACAAACAAGTCTAACACAGCAAAAAATAAACAAAAATGACAATTTGATGGTTTGTAAATAAGGAATATTCAGTAAACATCTATTGATGCCAATGAAGTCAATCTATGATGTATGTACAAACACACAATCAGATAAATAATAGTATCTCTTTGGTATTCCCACAAATTAAAGATTAATATTACTGATCTGTTTTGTCCATTGAGAACATAACTGTATAATTGCATTCTTGAAAATAATCCTACTGGGCAAACTAATATTAAGTTATTTAAGGATCTAAAATAATCTCAAAGATGAAACTCCATAAAATCTCTATAAGATTATGAAATAACTTTTTTGATTCATCCTTTGCAAGCAATATTTGGTTTCACTGCTAACCTTATGAAAATATGATTGTCACTCATCAAATATCTTCTTAGCTAGATCCCAGTGCAAACATTCCATCAGCTAACAATTTCTCAACAAAGATTTTCAACCATACACTGTCCAGGCAGGATAAGTCAATAATGGCTGCTGACTAAAATAAATCAGCCATCTTTAATTTCACAAAGTGCCTCCTTTGTATTTCTCCATAAAACAAGGTCTGAAACAGCCTTGGCTATAACTTTCATCAAACTATGCAAAGACGGAGAATGTAAAAATGTTATTTGGTTATTGTACAGAATGTGAAAGGCTTCAACCTCCAGAGAAGACACAAAACAATATTAACTGTTACCTATAGAGCTATGAACATTATTGTTTTGCTTAAGGTGACAACAGACAATAAACAAAACCTGATTCTATTGAAAATCAAAGTGTCCACTTAATTAAAGCCATTGGGTTAAAAACACAGTTCAGAACAAATGAGAAACTGTGAGAAACTGGAGTGGACAATAATTTCCTTGTTTAAACCTTTATGGGGCAAGTGACTATATATGATCACCTGAGGACCTGTCAGCCACATGCAAATATTGTTGCAACAAAGACAACATAATCTGCACCAATGTGGTCTGCAAGCTTTGCAAAGTAAACTTGTGGTTGAACAAAGACATGTTTTGAGGCATACCACATCCCATTAAATTAGCCTGTTTTGGTCCACACAATAACATTTTTAGTTGTTATTTTTTTGTTAATATCTATTTTTTGTATCTATTCATTATATTGAATGTTATTCTTTAATTCTATATTTTATTTAAATTTCTACTTTAATTGTTAACTTTTTTATATTTTCCATTTTTGGCCACTTTTTGGGTGAGGCACCATATATGATCACTTCATTAGAAGGGGTTTTGCCCTCATAAACAATCTAAAATTTCAGAAAATTTGCAATTGAAAATATCTTGTAATTAGGTCTAGTTTACCATACAAATAGATTGTTTGGATATCTAAAATAGTTTTAGGGTTAAAGCCATTGGGTAAAAAACACAGTTCAATACAAATGAGAATCTGTGAGGAACTGGAGTGGACAATAATGTCTATTTTTAAGGTATACAAAAAGGAACGCCTTGTAGGTGAGGAGGCTTTGATCTAAGGTTGTTTCTCATGGAAAAAGGGCAACTTGTAGTTAATCCAAAGGCGTGTGTAGGTCCTGTGGAGGGCAGAGCTCTGGGGATGCAATTGGACCTACCGTTTAAACCTTTTACTTTAGAGAGGGGAACAAATCTAACAATTTGCAGTGGGATGCAATCAGACCTAGCGCCGCCACTGAGTTAATTTATATTGTATTGGGAAACAAGAAAGTATATTTAATTTTGTCTATATTTTCATGTCTATTTCCATCATTCTCAGAGCATCATGTCCCTCAAAAACATTTTTTTTTTATTTATAGGAATAGAAAACATAATCATAGCAATGATATTACAAGATCCTTCAGAGAGCAAAGCTGATGTAAAACATTTCTTTCGTTTTTTTTCCCTCTCCTGTGGTGTTCCCTGTCCAGTATCTGGACCTCATCTCAGAGAGGGTAATGTGTGTCCTCCTCTCTACTGATGTTGGATATTTAGGCAGCCGTGGACGGGGGTCACAGATTTGACCCTCACAGGTGTTGAAAGTTATATTAAGACACATCACATGTGGAAAAGTCATAAACAGGATATTGACTAAAACCTTGAGCTGCAGAGGCCAGGAACCAGAAGACACACCGGGTGTGGAAAAGTCATAAACAGGATATTGACTAAAACCCTGAGTTGCAGAGGATGGGCTGGAAAATCAGTGTGGTCTTTTGAACCCAATAACAGCCACACAGAGCACCCTCAGAGGACAGAGAGATCATTTATGCTTGGGATGAAGACAGGACCAATTTCCCTGTTGCCAAAGAACCTGTATGCCCTGCTGTCTAAGAAAAGTCATTATTTCTCTCTCACTCTTCATTCTCTAACACTGAATGATGTGTCTGAAGGAATAAAAATATATCCTCATATTTATATAGTCTCCAGTCTTGCTTTTTCTCTCCAAGTCCAGGATTTTCTTCCCGCAGACCTGTGGCTATACAACACTGATATAGTTCATTATATCAGATTTTTCTACATCCCCTTTGGATATGGCTTTCTTATGTTCCTTAGGTTTGGCCAGAACATGATGGTAACAACATCAACAATACCAAGAAGGAGTCTAATTGTCTAGACAACACTTGGATTGTTAATGACTCTTATCAGAATTATAGAATGTAGATGTAGAATGGATGGGTTGAAAGATTGGGCTAACCATGTTAGCAACACAAAGGAGTTCAATTGCCTGAATAAAATTTGGAATGTTAATTGTAGATAGCACCTATTCAGTGAGATCACTCCATATCCTGTATCCGGCTTCCAGCTTTCGTAACTGGATTTGTTTTCCAATTTAAGCGGCATTTCAAATAAGACGCCATGATTAAACCACGCTCACTACCAAATGTAAATAGCATCTATTCTCTGGTCTTGTATATTCTTGTATGTTCTCATACACCAAATCAAGGACAGATAGTTAGCGCCCTGGTTATGCCATAGTACCATTTTATATCTCCAGTTCAAGAGAAACAACTCATGTTAACATTAGTGACTCTTCTCAAAGTTAAAGACAATGTAAATTTCTTATATAAGTTTAGCAAGCTTGAAAAGGAGGGAAAAACAAACCTAGCTGCTGCAGGGTCAAACCCCTCTCCTACTTCTATTCCAAATGAAGATGATTACTGCAACTTTTGTATTGTATACATAATAAATAAATTTGCAGTTATATAAGACTTGTTAGCTTAACTAAGAGAGTGGCCTAGCAATCACTAGGTCGTTATTTCAAATCGTGGTAGCAAAATGTTAATTTATTTAATGTGACATGTTAGACAAACAGTGAAGAGTTTACTCCCCTAAATTCGGTGAGGATTGTTCTTGTTGTTCAGGGGGAAAAACAAAGTCAACTCCAACTTGGATTGGAGTTTGACAAAAAAGATTTAGAACACAGAAATCTACCTCTTTGTTAACCCATTAACTGCAAATGACGGGAATATCCGCCATTGCAGTTCTTTGGCTAACTCAATGAAATTTCCATTTCCATGGCAATTCAGTTCTATCTGTGAGTCAGGGCTTTTATCTTGCAATTGTTAACTTGCAATGGACAAGGGCTTTTATCTTGCAATGTTTACCACCTTCACCAGTTAATGGGTTAATCCAATCAGCTGCAGGTTTATTTTTAACCTAAAATATCAGGAACACCTTCCTGCATTTTTTTTTTTTCATACTTTTATCTGAATTTTAAAATGTTGATTATCAATGTAGAAATCTAATTTAGAATTGCTTGATTCATTAGAGAGATTTACATCAATAATAATTTGGATTAAAAGCTAACAACTATATTCATGGTAATTAAATATTAAAAAAAGAAAAGAGTTACCAATTACCCGTCTGACATTTCTTGTCTGAATTTTGTTAGACGTGGTGTTTTAATCATTGTATGATGTTGAGGCAGACTATTTTCCTCATCTTGTTCAATGTTTTTTCACAATGTTTCACAGGTGTTATTTGTTCTAGAATGGTTGAACTTGTTCCTGTGGAGCTCAGAAAATCTGATCAGCAGACCAAGTATGGATATGAATGACTTGTGGGAACCATTGATCAGGAAGGCACTTCATGGGTGTGGCCCCAGAGAATCCTGCAAGATTCAACAGGAAGTCACCTGATCAAAGGGAAGCAACTCGAATAACACAGAGGTGCAAAAGTCGAGGGGAGATAATCCCCAAAACACAGAGACACAAAGCTGGACATGATGTGCCTAGTAGGAGAGATAAGCATGCTCCACAATATCTAGTTTCAACATTCCAGAAGTAACAACACTGAGGAAGGCTGGGGGGTACACAGCTGAAACATTACAAAAAAATCTTAAAAGTATAAACGTCCCCAGCAGAAAATGGTTGAAATAGTTCCCAAGAACCTGTATAACAATTCATCAGTTCCAAAGTTCAATAGTAATGTAAACAAACAATCGGATCGACCGTAACACGCCATTTTCCAATTCCTGGGGTTTTGTCAATATTATAGCCAAATTTCAGCAAAATCGGTCAAGATATTCACAATTGTAGACAAAAACAACGTTTTTGCTTATAAAATGTAAACAAACAATCGGATTGGCCATAACTCACCCCAGGTAGAATCTCCCCACAAGCCTTCATACGCAATTTCATTGAAATATATTAAGGAATAACAAAGTTATCCAATTGAGAAAAAGGAGACAATGATGATGACAGACACCCATAATGAATGATAGTCCCCAGCTGAGGAAAATAGTCAAACTAAACCATATACAGAGAGTTTCTAAGTACTTTTTCTGAATTTATATTTTGATATGCATAAAAACTCAACATTAAAAATAAGGCAACTTAATATTTCATGATCTTTCTTTTTTTTTTCTTTTTTAATGAAAGCTAAATGTGCAGAACTGAATAGTTTATTTAAAAAATAAATTGGTAGTTTATAAACTAACCATGCATATTGGTGCAAGTAATATTGTAGCAAAATGTGCCATGCTAGACATGCTTAAAATATAGAGACAGCAAATGTTGTCAGTGAAAAATATTTGTCTTTTTTTAAGTAAAAAGGTGAATAAAAAAAGTTCCAAAATACATTGACAAATAGTATTGTTAGAAGAATTATGTACAAGAAGATAACATTATGAAAAGCAATTTGAAAGGGAATCACTTGTGAAATAATATTAAACATTTATGGATTGAAATTGAAAAGGGATTTTGTTATTTGTTCAATCATTATACAAAGATTATTAACATAATCATTTTTTATGTAGCAAATAGGTAAAATAAATACAGAAAGATGAATAAAGTAGATTAATTGATTACCTACCTTGTAGAATTTATGTGATGGTAAATACAAAAATGTTATACAATACAGATCAGTAAATTTGTTATTCTAATTTTGTTAATAAATATGAATTTTCAGTACAAAGAAGAAAGAATGTAATTTTATTTATTTTAAGGTTAAGAACCCTAACCCAGATTCAAGTGGATATTAATTCATTAATACATTTTTAACCCAACAACACACGCAGGGTTAGGATTAGGGTTAAGGTTGCGGGTTAGGGTTAGGGACCAATTTTCTCTATTAGTGCGAATCAGTTTAACATCAAAGTCCCCACATCAAACACTTATCAGATATTAAGCTGATAAGAACAGATACTACACTTTGATCATTCTCTTTATTTGGCAGATTTGACACACAGTCATTTTAGGATGAGGTCTTGCATGCGAATGCGCAGGCAGAGGGTTGTACCCAAGTCCCTGCGACTGATGTCACGCGGACATTGGCACAAGCTGGTCATTGGTCACAGGATGAATCCTGTGCAACTTCTCTCAGGACGAATCCTGAGCATGCGAAAAGGACCCTGGGACATATCCCAGGTCGTGTGTCTCTGAACTTCGAAGCCACAAAGGTTTAGAAGAACAGATACTATACTTTGATTTTAGCCAAAACGCCAAGAAGCCACGGTCTACCACTGATATGAGCGTCGTGAGCCAATATTTTCTGAACTTGAATTGTCACGCCATCTTATTTTTTGCCAGCCACAATTTCAAATAGTGGCACCTAAAATATTACCAGAACCAAATTTGTTTCTGACACATCTCATTTAATACCTTAAAACTCTTCACATAGAGCTTTTAACTCTCCACTTTATCCCCTTTTTTTTTCCACTAACATAAATATACTAAGTGACCTAGCATTCATCGTCCTATGAAAGCCGACACTTCAAAGTGAACATCCTCTTATCCTTACTCCAGCACTGAATTTGACAAATTCCAACAGACAGTTCCTCAGGTTTGGCTGCAAACATCAGCTTTTTCTTTCTGAATAAAATTAGTAATTCTTTTTATTTCATTATGGTCTTTATTCGTCTTTAAAATCAATTTTATGTCAGAAACTTCACTTTGCGGGTCTAAGGTGGTTTGTGAGAAAATATGAGCAAATGTAATTTGGAAGAGTTGAAAGAGGTTTGATGTCTAAAAAATAAAAAAATAGGTTCAAAGCCAAAAGGATAATAGAGACTCTCCCACAAGAAAAAATAAATGACAGTGAAGAAGATTTGATATTCAAAAAAAGTTGATTTTGTTATTATTTCAATGTTTTCCTTTTTGAGGAAGACGTAAATCAACCCAAAAGTATGATGCAAAATCAACCACACTTTCTTGTGAATTAAATTTTGATTACTGATGTTTTTTGGACTTATGGCGTGACGCAAATTTTGTATGGTCTAAAGTTTTTCAGAGTTCAAAGTTACAGATAAATTTCACTTTTTATAATAACTATTTTTCATAATGATAGGCAACATCTTTTCATAATCTATTTATCAAGTGATTCATTATGAAATCAATATGATATATTGCCACTTATATCAGGGATGAATCCAGGATTTTGAGCTGGGTGGTTACAAATAAATACCTTGGGTAATCTTTGGTTTGCTGTACATAAACCTATGGCAGTGTTTAACCAGCATAGAGAGGCTCCAAAAGTCATAGAAAAACTCCAAAAAGTATAATTTGTTATTAAAAAGTTTAACTAAACAATATATTCATCAGAAATCAACACAACAGAATTAAAATACTGTCTTTAGTTATTTATCAGAATGTGCACCATGAATTCGTCAGGGTACAGCATGGAAACAGTGCATCCGACATGCTAAACTGACATGGATAAAGAACAAAAAACATGCTTTTAATTTCATTATTATGGTAATTTCTGATGAATATGTTGTTTAATTATACTTTTTAATTAAAATACATTTTGGAGCCTTTGGATGCTGGTTAAACACTATCATAGGTATGTTAAACCAAAGATTACCATACCATGAATATTAACCCAAGTGTAGGTCGACCCAAATTTAGAGGGGAAAATTCTTATTTTAAAATAAACTCAATCAGGAATATATGGTTTTGAAAACAAGAATTGACAACTAAAGTAAAAACATTTATCAAAGAAATTTACCACCAAACCAATAAATGGAAAATTTATAAAGAATAAGACAGACGACATCTTACTTATATTAGATGAAAAATAAAATAGTAAATTTTTATTTTTACGGTTAATTTATAATTATTTGGGATTATAAAATTTCTTTATCTAGATATTAAAAAAAAAATATTTATAATTATGCTTTGCCCAAGGAGGGGAGGTCCAGACATGCTGCCTCACCCCCTGGATCTGTACCTGTTGATAGTGAAATTAATAGAACAAAAGTACAGTCAGAGCAAAAGAAATCATATACAATAATATGACAATAAATACAAATGGCAGTAAATATCAGGAGAGAAGTGTTTAATAAATAAATTGGAAATGGTTTGTATATCAACAGAAGCCTGACTGAAAATCTTTTTAGCAAAATCTTTTTTGTTTTTAAGATTAATTTATGATTACTTAAGATTATTTAGGTTAATGCCTGAATTTTTAAAAGGATATAAAAAAGCCAAAAATAGGTTAACTTTTTATTTAATGTTTAAAGAAAACTATTGTTTTATATTATCGAAAATGTTCCATATTTTGAAGAACAAACATTATGATGGGATACATTTGTCCCATTAGATATGTATCCCAAGACAGATGAAAAACACAGAATTACCAGATCACTCCGCCTACACGTCTATCCTGTTCAGTTATGTAATATGAACTAGTTTCTGTGTGGGCTTTATACTATGATGACATCCTTGTCTGTGGTTGAAGAAGCCAGAAAAATCTCATTTACTTCCTTTCTCAATACATATCTCATTAGACTTCTAAAATAGATCTCCAGGACACATATGTCCCAGCACTCATAGAAACTGTGGCATGTATATGTCTTGAAAGAGTTTTAAAAAAGAGTTAATTTTATTAAAATTTAAATGTTTTCCTTTTTGAGGAAGTAGTGAATAAAACAAAAAAATGATAAAAATAAGCCACATTTTTTTTGTGAATTAACCCCTAAGAACTCAGACCCATTTCTACTTAAAGGAATATTATGCAGGATTTTGGGTAGGCAAATTGACACACAGTCACGTGACTGCACCAAGATGTTCAGTAGATGTCACTTAGTACACTTCATGAGTTAAAATCATGGATAAATTATAATATTATATAAGAGACTGTGCAGATCAATTAAATTGTATGTGACACTGGTATCACCGTGGGTTCTTATGGGTTAAATAGTGAATCCTTTTTGGTTTTAATTTCATTCTTTATGTTCTAAAATCTTTCTGAGTTCAAAGGTACAGATTTATTTCATTGTTATGCTTATAAACAAACAACTACGTTTAAATTCTAATTATTCACAGAAAAAAGATATTTATACGCATTGATTTTTATTGTTGAATTTGTATCATAATTCTTTAGGATAACTGTTTTTTAATGAAATGTTTTTATTATTAGAAACCGTCAACCAAAACTGTCACCAAAACTGTCAACATAGGTTTCTTCAGTTTTCACTTCAGTCCGGCTGGCTGGCTATGTATGTATCATGTGTACAGGCCACACCAATGGAGCTAGAGGGCAGACAATTTCAACATTTATTCCTTATTATGTCTAGAAAAAAACAAACTGAAAACCAACTTAGAATAGCACAGAGCCATGGAAAGAGCAATGCTAGGGATAACTCTAAGAGATAGAAAAAGATCAACCTGGATCAGAGGGAGGACTAGAGTGAAGGATATTATACAAATAATTAAGCAGCAAAAATGGAGATGGGCTGGTCACTTAGCAAGAAGAAATAACAATAGATGGGGGAAAAGACAAACCGATTGCTGCCCATGGGACAACAAACGCAGTAGGAAAAGACCAGACACAAGATGGAGGGACGAGATAGAAAGATTTGCCAGTAAGATGGGGTAGAAGTTAGCACAATCTAGGTCGTCACGGAAGGAGATGGGAAAGTCCTTTGTCCAGCAGTGGACTTATAATGGCTGCTGCTGCTGCTGCTGCTGATGATGATGATGATGATGATGATGATGATGATGATGATGATGATGATGATGTCTGTTTTGTGGGGGGGGGGCTTCAATTTACAATGTAAGTTTATGTTAAATTGATCCCTAGTTTGTGCCCATTTGTTTTTTTTAAATTTGAAAAAAGGTGAGAGAAGTAACTTATTCAATCGTCACCTGTTTTTTAATTGATCACCCCCAACATGGCATGCTTCCAAAAGATGTTGGTAACATAATGGGTTCTATTGAGTGCCTTAGCACAGACCTCTTTTCTATTATTATTGATTTGCTAAATGTTTTTATTATTTCTAATATTATTGATTATAGTATCATTAATTTGAACCTAAAAGTCAATTTTCAATAAATCAGACATTTATTTAGAACTGTTTTTTAAGCCTGTTTTTTTCTTCTAGCAAATTTAAGAGAATATCAATAGAATTATGATTCAAAACTGTTTTAACTTTTGGGACAGCAGTGGGAGGAGGGAAGGGGAGGAGGAGAGGGAGACAGTGCTGGTAATGAAGATTGGC
>VCCN01002162.1:9176953-9190737 GCA_006491835.1 Architeuthis dux | reverse complement strand
TGATGATGATGATGATGACGTCCAAGTTATTCTCAAAATTATTTATTGTATGGTACTGTTTATTACATAAGTTTGTAAAATTCTTTTCTTTCGTTTCTGCATACCAATATTTAGCCTCCATTATCATGAGGTATCATATTCTAATATCAAGTTTTTATGGCTACCAAAATAGTTTTGAGGGAGAAATCAAAGGAAGGTTCACCTGCAAGAGTTCAAATTACCTATCTTGCAATTTTTATGAGAAACTGCTAACCAAAACTGTAACCAAAACTGTCAAAATGGGTTTCCTCAGTTTTTAAGTTGGTCTGGCTGGATCTCTATGTATGTATGTGTCGCTTGTACAGGCCAAACCAATGGAGCTAGAAGCCTGAAAATTTAAACATGTATTCCTTATCACATCTTTTAGTGGAGGATTCAATTTGCAATGTAAATTTTTGCTAAATTAATCCCTTAGTTTGTGTCCAGCAGAATTCAAAATTCTGACTTTTTTAGTGAACACTGCCCAACAAAAGGCGAGAGAAGTAACTTATTCATGGGTCACCCCTTTTTCCAATCTTTTCAGTTTTTATGTCAGTCTGGCTGGCTAGCTATGTATCACATGTACAGGCAATAACGATGGAGCTAGAGGGCTGAAAATTTCAACATTTACTCCTTATTATGTCAGGAAAAAAGGTTTTTTGAAAATGTCCCTCCAAAAATAGGTTTTTAGTGGGGGTTCAATTTACAATGTAAGATTATGCTAAACTGGTCCCTTAGTTTGTGCCCTGCAGAATTCACACTTGTTTTTTGAAAATTCAAACTTTTTTTAGTGATCACTGCCCAACAAAAGTGCAGAGAAGTAACTTATTCATTGATCACCCCCTTTTCCAATTTTTTAATTGATCACCTACAACATGCCATTCTGCCAAAAGATGTTGGTCACGTGACAGTTTCTATTGAGTGACTAACCGGACCTGTATTTAAACTCTCCAAACTTGGAAGGTCTGTAGCAGATTTCTGGCTACTCTGTTCTTTGGAATAAATTGAAGAATACAACTATGAGAAATGGAAAAGGAAAAAAATGAATCGCATTGAATGGTGTACTAATTTGGAGTGCATATGACCGAACTAGAAGCAAAATAGGAGGGAAAATTTTATTGTCAGGAAAAAATCTGGTATTTTTATTCCCTAGAACCATGGCATTCCATTGATGAAAACCAAGAAATTGTTTTCTATCTATCCATCTATCTATCTATCTCTCTATCTGTCTGTTTATCTATCAATCTCAGGGTATTCATATCTGTCTATCTATCTTTATCTATCTGTCTCTCTGTCTATCTGTATAGCTGTATAGCTATCTATCTCAGGGTATTCATGTCTGTCTATCTATCTATCTACCTCAGGGTATTCATATCTATCTATCTATCTATCTATCTTGGGGTATTTATATCTATATATCTATTTATCTATCTATCTTGGGGTATTCATATCTATCTATCTTTATCTATCTATCTATCGAAGTGTATTCATTATCTATCCCTCTTGCTCTCTCTTTGTTCATATCTATCTATCTATCTATCTGAGTGCGTTCATATCTATCTATCTATTTATCTATCTATCTCAGGGTATTCATATCTACCTATCTATCTTGGGGTATTCATATCTATCTATCTATCTCGGGGTATTCATATCTATCCATCTATCTATCTCAGGGTATTCATATCTATTTATCTTTATCTATCTATCTATCTATCTATCTATCTGTGTATTCGTTATCTATCCCTCTCACTCTTTCTCTCTGTTCATATCTATCTATCTATCTATTTATCTACCTATCTATCTATCTAACTGAGCGTGTTCATATCTTTCTATCTATTTATCTGTATGTATGTACGTGTCCATATCTCTCTATCTACAATCGATTTGAGTATATTTTCCGTCTACTCTAGTGCCATATCAATCAATTAATTAATGACATTAGACTTGTAAACCCAAGGCAAATCACTCAACAAATCACCAAATAGAAATTATCTGAAAAGAACAATACAAAACAGGAAAGAAGAAGAACAACGACTAAAGTGAAAAAGAAAAGCAAACAAAAAGAACAAAAGAAATCACTAAAGCTAGACAGATGCTTGAGGGAGAATAGAACACGGATAAGTGGACATATTAAACCATGACTCTGTCTTCTCTGATTTAATTCTGACCGGTAAGATGACCAGGTGTTGTCATGGATGAAAAACACTCTTCTGATCAACACTTTTGCTCAGTTATTTTTGGAAATTTTATTATTTTTGCTTTTTATCACAGCATTCTAGGTTTAATACTCTCTTCATTATTGCTATTATTTTATTACTAGTTTTACTCCATCTTATTATTGTTGCTTTTTATCACAACTCTCTGGGTTGATTATAAAGCATGTTTACAAAATGCTAAATGGTGAGAGAGCAGATACAAATGGACTGAACGTAAGGTGGCCTTAAGTGCAGATCCATGTTTTAACATATTTCATCCTTACTTAAATCATTAAAATATTCTGTTTTAACACATTTATGTAAATATTTCATTTATTTAATATTCTGTTGTGCATGTTAGTTGATTTGTATGAAAAAAAAAATTGGCACAGGAATTACAACATTAAAAAATATAATCATCATCATCATCATCATCATCATCATCATCATCATCAGCAGCAGCAGCAGCAGCAGTCCCCTGCTGGACAAAGGCCTTTCCTATCTCCTCCATCTTGTGTCTGGTCTTTTCCTACTGCGTTTACTGTCCCTTGGGCACCAATCAGTTAGTCTTTTGCCCCATCTATTGTCATCTCTTCTTGCTAGGTGACCAGCTCATCTCCATTTTTGCTGCTTAATTATTTGTATAATATCCTTCACACTAGTCCACCCTCTGATCTATGTTGATCTGTTTTCTATCTCTTAGAGTTATCACTAGCATTGCTCTTTCCATGGCTCTCTGTGCAATTCTAAGTTGGTTTTCAGTTCGCTTTGTTAATTTCCATGTTTCACATCCATAAGTCATAGCTGGTATTATGCAGCCGTTGTATACTTTTCTTATTGGCAAATAACAATTGACGACCAACGAAGACAGATTGTTTATAATAATAGCTAATAAAAAATGGTGACTGCCTTGATCACTGCTGAGGAGGGCCTCCGAGAGGTGGAGTCATGGGTCCAAAGGGAGCCCAAGATTCCCAATAAGTTCTTTTTTTTAAGTAAATACTCAGCCTACCACTTTTTTTAATAACCTTTTCACTAATAATTATGTCTTTTGATCTGCATTGCAATAAAAAATGATGTTTCAATGTAAATTCTTCATCCGTATCTGCAGTGTAGCATAAAAAAGATGTTCAAACATGCTTTCATCTCTTTGATCCCCTTTTATTTTTTTGTATATGTATCATGGGTGCATAAGGCCTCAAATGCACCATATCAACAGAGCGCTCCATTCGACCCCTCTCTCAGCTTCCATAATTTGTTGGGCCTTGCAGCTTAGCTTATGGCATACAAAAATTGGATAAAAACAGGATGTCTAATGGAAAAGAAATCCCCCAAACCAAAAAAACAAAAAACTCTGTACTCCCTGACAAAATTTCTCAGAGGCCCTGTTTCTGAGTATGATTAATCCTATTTAGAGATTAATGCTTCTATAGATGACTGGATTGAAATAAAGAGATCCTTCACAGGATTCAAACTGATTATCTTATCATACACATATCTTATATATATCTCTGCAAATGACAAGAGTGAAGATTACTGACAGTACAATGGCGTAGCTAGAGATAGCTAGAGATTTTGGGGCCCCCGGTGGATTGTCTCCTTGAGGGGGCTCCTCCAACATTTAGTGAGATTTGATGAAAATGGAAAATTTGCAATGAATAGATATGCGCTATCACTTAATTGGTGAAAAACAACCCCAAAGACAAAATTATTATTTATGCAATTCACGTATGTACAAATATATCCTTGTTATTATATAATGTCAGTAGAAATATAGCAGGTGAACTATAGAACTATAATTTATAAAGCTTTCAGTTTTCAAATAGCCTTCTTCCTCCTCCTTTCAGCTATGCCTCTGTGACAACATAAGAGATAACAGGGATATTAGAGTTCATGCCTTTGAACATTTCATATTCCAGTGTTATGATTATTTTCCTTGAAGTTAAAATGCTTAAAAAAGAATTACCAGGATTGTAAAACAAATTGTTTAAACTAATGCAGTGCCCGTTCCAAAGGTGCATGTTTGGAAGGGGCCAGACTTCACGGTGTGAAGCAGCCTGGTATAATTGTCATGTAAAATAATTTTGAATGAAATACTTGTGTGTAATTAGTAATTAGCAGTAGGATACAACTGATGCAAAATGTATTCTAAAGAGCGAAAGTCAAGGGAGATAATTTATAGAAACTATGGAAAAGACGATTGCAATATTGTAACCAGTGGCAAGTCATAAAATTCGGCATTTTTCTGATCCCTGCCCAGGGGACAGGTGGTGAAGTCATGCTCCCAAAACATGTTGGGCTTGTTGAGCACCAGATCATCCTTACATTTTTGTTTAATGTCCAACATGAAGCTATCGTTTTAGAGACATGTTACAGCAGTAATGCTAGGGGAGGCAGAGCATCCTTACATTTTTGTTTAATGGCCAATATGAAACTAGCATTATAGAGAAATTTTTATTAGATTTATCTGATCCAAACAACTTCAAACTTGACATTGCACTGCCTTGTACAATGGACAGTCGTTGAGTAATCACAGTGCACACACACACACAGAGGGATTTCTTCAATTGTAGTGAGATATACATATATATGTATGAATTGTGTGTGTAATAATTTTCAATGAATGCACAGAGGCTGCACTCTGATCCTATTTTGCTTCTAGTTCGGTCATATGCACTCCAAATTAATAAGCCATTCACTGTGATTCATTTTTCCTTTGGTTCCATTTCTCATAGTTGTATTCTTCAGTTTATTCTAAAGGACAGTGTTAGGCAAAGGGTCTGATCCTAGGTATAATCCACAGATACTCTGATCCTAGGCAGAAGTGCTGATCCATTCGTAAATGATTCCATTTTTTCCAGGTACTATGTCAGTAAAATATAAAAATACTATACTTGGAATAATCCACTTAGGAGCATGCATCAGAAATAAAGTAGCTGACTAAATTTGAATGATGTCTGCTGGTTAGCTTCTGTAGCCTAATCGGTAAAGTGCTATCCATGTCAGACAGCTTCCCAAGGTTAGGGGATATGAGTTCAAATCTCATCTGAAGCTTATTCTTTATTTCTGATCCAGGCCGCTAGCTTAATGGTTATATATAATATAAAAATTACCTGTTTTGATAAAAATGCATAAATAGGATGAAAAACTAGCCAAAAAATTAATAAAGACAGGACTGGCATTATCGGCCTACATTGGCTTAAGATAGAAGAAAGAGTCGTGTTCAAAATTTTAATTAAAATCTTCAAATGTCTACATGATATGTGCTCTTATATGCTTTTATTAACATCCAATATTTAGATGGTTTGATTTTTGAACTTGTCTTTATGAATAAGACTCATGGGCGCAAGAGTTTCAGCTATATAGGACCCAGACTTTGGAATCAATTACCCTATGATATCCAGAACATACATACATTAGCTTTAAATCAAAAATGTTCTTGTTTTGAGACTTTCATTATTATATGAACTCATTGAATAAATACACTTTGTAACTGTAAGTCCTGTGTTTTGTAAAAAAAACTTTATTGACAAGTTGCACTTTCTTCTTACTCTTCTTTAATAGGCCTTATCTTTTTACTACAATTGATTACACATGTTTTCAAGCACTTTTGTCCAGTGGGGATTTAAGTATTTAGATTCCCGAGAAATGGCGCTTTCTATAGATGCATTTATTATTAGTAACCTCAAACAGATTTCAAGAATACTATTTTAATAAAAATCTCCACCATAAAAAATATCTACTGTTGATGAGTATATTTTATTTAGAAGTGAGCTGTCTTAATATCCTCCAATAAATCTTTCTGTCAAAATTCTTTCAATAATTAGGAACAGACAACTCAATAAATCAAGTCTGAAGAAAGGCCCTTTTTATTCTATTTTCAGACATAGTTTTTACTTCTTTTCATTCTAAATAACATTCTAAATAACATTTAACCAGATTGCTGTCAAAAATGAGATAACTTGTCATCAGTCCAGTGCCAAGTTTAAGATAACTTATCTTGCAATAATGTGTTATACTTTTGCAAGATGGTGAAACCCCACTAGGAAATAAAAAGCATGTTTACAAAATGCTAAACGGTGAGAGAGTAGATATGAATATACTGAAATTAAACATGAAATGAAGACTTTCAGTTCTCATCAATTTTTACAGAAAAAACTTGGCACAGGACTTACAACACTAAAAAATATATTTGGCTGCAAACATGTTAAATATTGTTCTTTTTTTACACTGGCAGATGAACAATTTTGTAACTATCTTGCAATAGTGTGTTATACTTTCCCAAGATGGCGAAACCCCACTAGAAAGTGTAAAGCATATTTACAAAATGCCAAACAGTGAGAGAGTAGATAGAAATATATTGAATGTAAGGTGGCCTTAAGTGCAGATCCATGTTTTAAGATATTTCATACTCATTTAAATATTCTATTTTAAACATTTATGTACATATTTCATTTATTTGATATTCTGTTGTACATATTAGTCGATTTGTATGAAAATAAAACCGTTTTAAACATGAAATAAAGATTTTCAGTTTTCATCAATTTTTACAGAAAAAACTTGGCACAAGACTTAAAACATTAAAAAATATACTTAGCTGCAAACAGGTTAAATTTTGTTCTTTTTTTACACTGGCAGAATTTTAAGATGAAAAATTTTCTAACTTGATTAGTGTGACACTTATTTTATGCAATACTATGTAACAGAAGTGTTTCTCACAGATTTGAGAAAAAAGCGTTTGTTTTATAGCTAATAGCATGAAACTATTCTTCTGCTGGTGAAGATTTGAGAAATATTTGCTGATTCTAATTCAGACAGGCCAATAAATTAAGTCTGAAAAAAGTGATTTGAATGAAAAAAAAAAGAAATAGTTAATATTCTATTTTAAGAGCTAATGTAAAATCATTTCAGAATTTTGTCTTTCTCATTTTTAAGTTTTTGCTTTCTAAAAATAATATTGTTTTATTCTGAGATTTTGAGATGAATTTTGGTAATATTTAACGTTTATTTTTATTTTTCCTATGCAACTTTTCAATCAGTTAAAAAAAGTGAAAAAAAAGTAGCATCTCTGGAGTGAGGTTATACAAGCAGACAAGAAACCAGAACAAGAAAAGAAAGAGACTGAAATCAACATGGCGTTGAAAAAACTGTCATGGCAGCTAGTCAGTAAGATACTCAGACGACATGACGTAAAACACAGACTGGATTATATAAGTTTGACAAAAAAAAAAACTCTGCACTTGAGAAAATATAACTCTAAGACAGCTAGAGAATGAAGGACCCAATATGCTGCAAAGAAGAAAAAAACTAAAAAAAATCATTGGATACCTAAACGTTTTTTAGATTTTCTGACATTAAATATTTAAACCTTTTTTTAGTTTTACATTCTCTGCAAAATACTATAATGAGAAATCATGTGTTTCTTTTCATATACTGATTTTCTTGCAAAATGTCTTCTATTTGTTCTTCCTTCATTGAGCTTTTAAGAATAATTTTAACTTTTATATCTTGTTAGACCTAATTTTTCCCATTAGACTTTATGCCAGATTAAGCTAAGCACTGTAAATATCTATGAAGATTTTGATAAAAAGCCTCAATTCAGAAACTAATTAAACTCAGACAGGACATTTTTAAAACCAATAGGATCTTCTTATAGACGAACATAGTGTAGTGATTACTTGTCATCAAAACTAGAGCCTTTGAGCCATCATCATCATTATCATCAGCATCAATAGTAGCATCAGCAGCAGTCTTGTAAGGTCCATTGTTGGACATAGACATTCCCCAAGATTTACCAGTTTGCTCGCTTCTGTGTGTCATGGTGCCAATACCTTCCGAACTTGTTTAAATCAACACCATCTTTATTTTTAACGGGCACAATTTTGTTTATAATCTTGAGGTATACATGTTGTGAGTCCAGTGGTTATCAGACATTTTGGCAACAAGGCCTGCCCATTGCCATTTGAGCTTTCTAATGGTTTGTATGATATTTCTGACTCCTGTTTGCTTTCTAATATAATGTGCTATCTTGTGATCTCTGCATGTGATGTTTAGCATGGTCTTCACCTGTGTGTGTTGCATAGTTCTTAGTTTGAGAGCTAATCTCTTAGTTGTGTTCCATGTTTCAGCTCTGTAGATAACTATCACAAGGATGCATTGGTTGTAGACACTTATTTTTAAAACCAATGGGATCTTCTTATCAAAACTAGAGCCTTTGAGCTATTATTTTAAAATAAAAAAACTTCAACTAATTCTGGTTCATATTCGCTTATATCTAAGTTAAAACAAAATCTTATCTAAATAAAATATGCACCAATTGACATAGAGGTTTATTTTTGAGGAGTAACTTTCATGTAAAAAGATATTCACTTGCACTCTACACACAGGAAAGCAGATCAACTTCAATTTCACAATCATTGAAAAATATTAGAAACTGTCAAACAAAACTGTAAAAATAGGTTTATTCACTTTTTAAGTTAGTCTGGCTGGCTGGATATCTATGTATGTGTCATGTGTGCAGGCTGCACCAATGGAGCTAAAGGGCTAAAAATTTAAACATTTACTCTTTATTATGACAAAAAAAAAAAAATGTTTTTTTTGGAAAATTCACCCCCCAAATAGGTTCTTATTGGGGGTTTCAATTTACAGTGTAAGTCTATGCTAAATTGATCCCTTAGTTTGTGTCCGGAATTATTCACACTTGTTTTTTGAAAATTCAGACTTTCTTTTAGTGATCACTACCCAACAAAAGGGGAGAGAAGTAACTTATTCATTGATCACAGTTTTTTTCTAATTTTTTAATTGATCACTCCCAACATGGCATGCTGCCAAAAGACGTCAGTCATATGACAGTTGCTATTTAGTGATTAACCAGACTTATTTTAATTAATAGTCATTTGGTTGAATTTTTTTTCTCAGGGAGATGTTATAAATTTTCAAGGAATAATTACCAATTTATAGAAATACATAACAAATCACATTCAATAATGGGAGCAAAAAGATTTTATTTATTTACCTAGTTTAGCTTTGTCTGACACAAGGTCACAGAGATGGAGTACTCAGTGAGGATTGAACTCATTATCCTTGCTAATTGGTTTGTGAGACAACCTTGCTAACCATACTAACAACATTTCATTTTATCATCAAAGGACTGCCTATTATTGGTTATGTTTTATTTTAGTTTTGTTAAAAATGCAAAATATTTTAATAAGACATCTTGAGTCAAAAATATATGTATTCTAAATATTAATGCTAAAATGTTGTTTTTTTATCAATTACACAGGCCTACAAAATTATGATCATTAAAAAGTGTTTTGATTATTTCAGATGATGTTTATATATAATTGGTCGCCTAATTCAAAAATAAAAAAAAAACATTTTTCTCCATCACATACCATTTTTTCAAGAAACACGTTTTTTAATTGTAAATTAGAGGTTTTCTCATAATTCTTTTACTATACATATTACAATGAAGAAATTGTTTTGATTATTTTAGATGATTTTTATTTATTTTTGGATGCTGAATCAAAAATTCAGGACAATCTTTCTCCATCACAGAACACATTTTTCACTTTTCAATTATAGGTTTTCGTATAATTTTGCACCATACATATGAATAATTTATTTAAATGACAAAAAAATAATTATTGTGGGTGAAAACTATTTTTCTCCATCACATAACATTGATTTTTATATTTTTTATTTTTAAATAAAAATTGAAAAGTAAAAACTATGTTTTCTGTAAAAATTATAAGTGATGGAGAAAAATGGTTTTCATTTTTTAATTCAGCACCTAAGAATGAATAAATATCACCTAAAATAACCAAAACAGAAAATAGTATCAGTGGTCGGGGGAAAGCTCAACCAGTTCAGTCATGACCAACTGCTAAACATGCTACTTACTACTGATATGACTCATCACTATGTTGTGTTTCAGCCATATTCAGGTTTAATAACAGTTGTTTTAAATATGGATTTTAATATTAGAAAGTACTAACTTCAAACATTGTTATTAAAATAAATAATCCATACATCCAGTCTGAAATTATACAAAAACCCATAAGTGAAAAGTAAAAACGTGTTTTGTGAAAAAATCATATGTGATGGAGAAAAATGGTTTTGATTTTTGATTTCAGCAACCAAAAATACATAAAAAATCATCAGAAACAATCAAAACACTTTTTTGATATATATTTGTGTTATATATTTGTGCAGCAGTAAAAAAAAATATTGATTGAAATCTGGACAGACATTTCTGCACTCAGTTATAAATAGAGTTGCATGTTTGAAAGATTCTAATTCATTAACATAAAAATGAAAGAAAAACATACTTTTCTTTCCAGTTCTTCAACTCAGAAATATAAATATGAAAAAAAATTTAATTATTTCACAGATGGTAGACAATATTTATTTCATTTCTTAAAAAATATTTTCAAGCTACTTGAATACAATTTTGCAAAAACTCTTTTCAATACAGACATTATTCGTCAGAAACTGTATAAATTGATAATAGCCTTCTTCTGTCAACAATGCTTGCAACTTAAAATCAAATGTCTCCTCATTTTCAATGCATTTCAATAGTAAAATCCTTTGAGCTTTGCACGTACGCGCTTCTCTCACAGAGGTCAGTAGGAAACAATCCTAAAAACACAGTGATGCAAAAACCAGATATGACGTGTATGTAAGGGGATGCACATGCTCCCCCAGGACCAGATTCAACATTCCAGAACTTAACAGACACCCGAGGAAGGCCAAAGTGTACACGGCTGAAATGTGAAAAAATAAACAACAAAGATAGAGAAATTAGTCCAAATAAACCATATAAGTCAGGTTCTTTCAAAATACGTCTTGTAGGCATATCAGGCCAGCAAAGCACCAAATTGAATTATGTTGTAAATCCATCTTGGTCTGCAGGAGGAAAATCCTGAACTTGGAGAAGAAGTAAGACTTGAAACTTGGTTTATAAAAATATGATGATATATTTTTATTTGCATAAAATACATCTTGTCGTGGCGGAGAATGAAGAGTGGGAGAGAGATAATGAGAGCCGACAGACTGTTCCCAACAGGGAAACTGGCCCCATGCTCCCAGGCCCAGCTGCTCTCTGCCTTTCTGCTTTTTCGAGGGCCTCTGTGTCACTTTTATTGGGTTCAAATGCCCACGCTGATTGACCAGCCACCACCTGCAAGTTCAGTCGAATTCTTTTTATAACATTCAACGCCTCTGTGACTTCCGGTTGGGGGTTTTCATCGATATCCTGTTTATAACTTTCAACATCTGTAGGGGTCAAATCTGTGACCTCCGCCCATGGCTGCCTAAATATCCAACACAATGATTAAACCACATACAATGTATATAGGTTAGTTTGGACTAATTTTCTCGTCTTTGTGGTTTTGGTTTATCACAAAAGTATTTTCCCTGACTTTCTTCCATGATAAAACAAAATAAACTTATATACAATGATTAAATCACCTCATCTAAAGAAATGTTCTGATTGGAGTGAGTGAAAGCTTTGAAGTATTGGATAACCGAAAATGTTCATTTGGTTTATTAAGTAAAAATGATTTTCATGCTTGATTCGAATATTCTTTATATATTGGCAATCTTCCACATCATATAACATTGATTATTCTCTAATAATATCTTGATTTTATTAATATAAAATCTACTAGAATACCTGTCTATGGAGCATCACTCAGCAAGAAATCTCCAGCATGAACTTTGCAAACCACTTTTGACATATTCAATAAATAACAGTACCTTCTCTATAGACTTCTTAAATCACTTTTTGCATTTGAGTCGCATTTTTACTTTTCTTAAAATAAAAAATCATAATATGCTTAGAATATTGCTTATTTTTTTCCATCTTTCGATGTTAGAATCAACAAACAAAAATAGGCCAATTTTGAGAATTAGCAAAAAATGCATGTTGATGTGACAGCTATCACAATACAATAAAAAGCAATCATTTTGAAGGAAGTTAGTTATAACTGATTGCTCCTAATGCCATCTAACGATAAAAATAGAATAATCTTTTGGGGTCATACAATATTAGTTTTGTCAGACTCCAGTCTAAGTCAGACGCTGGAGTTGACTTTGTTTTTCTTCTTTAACAAAAACAAGAATAATCCTCACCTAATTTAGGAGAGTCAACTCCTCACTGTTTGTCTGTCCCACCACATTAAACCAAACCAATATATAACATTGATCAGTAGGTGGCTCTATTACCGACTGAGCCAAACTGACAAGTCTTATGCATCTACAAAGAATTATGTAACGAATACACAAGGACTTATTCCATTCTAATAAATAAATACATTCATAAAATTAACATTTCTCTACCCTGATTTGAAATCATGACCAAGTGATCGGTAGGCAGCTCTCTTACCGACTGAGCCAGACTGGCCAAAGTTGCAGTAATCATTTTTAGTTGGAATAGAAGTAGGAGTGGAGTTTGTCACTGCAGCAGCCAGGCTTGTAATAAATCATACCTGTGATATCATGTGTTACATAAAACAAATGAGTATCAAAATAAAAGGCTAAATATGTTACATTTACAAAAGTAAATTTCTACACGGATAATCTGGGAACTAGGAAATATGCTTAATTGGTTGCAATTATATAAAATTTGGGAAAAATAATTTTCTATTGTAAATTTTGTGGATTAGAAAGTCTGTTTGAACAAAGAAAGTAACGTCAGCTCTAATTAAATATCAAGTTTATTAAATTTATTTTTGTTCTAAAATATCTGAAATTGCATTCATTGTCTCAAAGAAAAGACATTAAATAATACTTAAAATTATACATTAATAATCATTTGATTGAATTTAGAATACCTTGAAAAATTAAGTTGAGATTTAATTCACTTAACTCTTAATATCGTACAATAGAACCGAAAATGCAAATACAATACGGAAAAGAAAAAAGAAAAGAAAAGAAAACAAGGAAAACGCCATCGAGCTTCAGCTTAAATTATGAAACTTTTAAATACTTTTGTCAAAGAAATTAGTTCAAGATCTAATTAGTAAACCTTTAAAGCTTGATCAATGAAAGAGATTTGTTTAAAAAAAATTGAATTAAACTGTGTAATTCATTAATGAATGAACGCTTAAATGAATAACAAAGTAAGCATCACCATTAATGGTAAAATGAATTCGTGCCTAGCAGAATTAAAAATACGTATAAAGGCCTCAGGAAATGAGGAATCCTTGATTTCTGTTTCTTCATTTACAGATTTGGATTATCTTCTACAGAATTAGAATTTACGTTCTGCATCCAGATTCAGGTGCAATCTATGTTCTACAGAATTTAATTTGTGAGATGAACCAGTTTAGAATCGCACAGAGAGCCATGGAAAGAGCAATGCTGGGGATAACTCTAAGAGATAGATAGAAAAATATCAACATGGATTCTGAGCGAGGACTAAGGTGAAGGATATTATACAAATAATTATGCAACAAAAATGGAGATGGGCTGAAACTTAGCAAGAATAAATGTCAATAGATGTAGCAAAAGGTTAACTGATTGGTGCCCATGTTGTATAGTACCCCACTATACATAAGTCCTGGGCTT
>VCCN01002162.1:9074391-9085159 GCA_006491835.1 Architeuthis dux | reverse complement strand
GTACTATGCTAGTATGAGTATATCACAATTGTTGCTTCAAACATGAGGGTAATCAATTCTTTGGGATGAAAATACAGCTAATGGGAGGCCTAACTTGGTCTTTCCGGTTTATGACTGTGGAGTTGTCGCATACATAGAACCTCTCCTTTTTTCTCTCTGCTGGTGGCCATGTTTATATAATATCCTTTAATCACCGATTGTCATTACTAATTAAACTCTCTTCGTCCGCAGTAGGAGCTGAAAAGCCCACCTACACAGATTAGACAATGGCTTGTCGCCAACAATTCTAAGACTTAATTCAAACTGAACTGAAAGAAAGAATTTTAGATAAATAAAGCTATGAGATGGTAAAAATGATTTTCATTTTTTCTCTGCAGATATTTTGTCTAAAATTCTGAGAATCACTCTTATTAGTCCACCGATTTATCAGGACTATTATCCTAAGCTCTGTTGTTTTTATCACAATGTTTCTCCTGGTGTATTCTTCAGCCTTACTCAGGTATATGTTGCATGTGGTAATCAGCATACAGTGTTGGAAATTGGTATTGAGAACTAGGTATAATGTAAGGATTGGTTTTGGGAGCTAGGTATATGGTAATGTCTCCATTAGTAGACAGTGAACATACAAAAAACCTGGAAATTGAGAAGTAGGTACACCACCACCACCACCCCAACACACACACACCTTTCCATCCCTGTATATATATATATGCAGGTCCTGGACCATTTATCTGGTATGCTTTGAACTATAATTAATCCAGATTTCTTGATGTTCTGGGTATCTGGACCAAGGCTTAAAATGTACTTTAAATATAAAATGACCAATAAGAAGTAAAGAACAAAATTGTATTTAACAGATACAAATTAAAACATTTCTAAAACAGGGTCTTTTTTATGTTTATTAGTTCTCCTAAGATTTCTTAAAAATCAAATATAAAATATATGATGAAAAGTAAATGAAGAAAAATGAAGAACGAAACTGTTTTTAACATATACAAATTGATCAACTTCAAAAACAGGGTCTGTTTAATCAATATTAATCCACTAAACTTCAACAGAAAACAGTTCAACATCTGGGGTGACAGTTACAGGAACAGTGTTGCCTATTTAGCACATTTCGCACTAGCAACATTTCTTGTTTTGGCAGTGCAAAAAGCACTAAATTAGCATGTTTGCGCCTAAAACATTTTGGCTGTTTTATGGCCATTTTCCGGTATTTCCCGACTATTTTCAGTGTGTTTTTTGCAATTCTTTGCTATTTAAAAAAAATTATTTTATTATAATGTATGTTATAGTGTATTTTTGGCCATTTTGGGCTATTTAAAACAATTTTTAGCACTATATATTATAGTGTATATATATAATGTAGTTTTAGCCATTTTAGGCTTTTTTAAAAAAAAATTTAGCTCTTTTTGGCATTCAAACCAGCATGGAAATATTTTTTGGAGTTGGCAACACTATACAGGAACAGAAGAAGCGCAGGTATTGGAGGTTGAAGGTTGACACTCATGCTGAACTTGATTTCTGGTTGATCTTTGCAAACATCTTCTGCAGATTCTGTTGTTTCATATAGTTCAGTTTCTCTTTAATGAAAACATCTTGTATTTTATACATCTACATTATATGCTGCTCACTGATGAAGCTTTTATGCTCTATTCCTCAAATCAGTCCCTCAGTCAGGCTGATGCAGCAGCTATCTATAGACACTTTCTCTTCTTCTTTCAATACATTGTCATCACCATCATCATCATCACTCTCATCTGATTCATTCCGATCAGCATTCATTACCATATCTACAATTTCATCTATCGGTGTAGTACAACTGTAGCATCAGCAACAATGTTTATAAACTCATCAGAAACCAACTTGGCAAATTTATCTGAATATGCCTCTGCAGCTTCGCGGTCTGCAGAAACCATTTCTCCGCAGGCATTCACCTTGTGAATGCAATGTCTTTGTTTGAATCAGTTGAACCACCCGGATGAATATTCACGCAAGTTGTCAAATTTATAATGGGCCGTTATAATGGAATGAACAAGAGGAATGTTTTCACTCCGACACAGCCTAATCCATTCAAGCAACACTCTATCCCCATCTACGCTCTACGACTGGCGTAAAGTTTTTGCTTGTCTATTAATTCAGGCACATCACTATCACCACAGATATAAGTATCTGGGGAGGGTGGGGGGTGGAGAAGAGATGGATCTATGCCTTTCCCAAGGGCACTGATGCAAATTGAATACCAACTGTCTCAGCCAAGGTTTTATAGTTCGCTGATTCCATTTTCCGCGCTGCTAACCATTAGGCCACCCACATCTCTATTATATGTCACATCCAATAAACCTTGGGTGAACTTTTAACAAAATCTTTCAAATCATTCACAACTTTTTTTTTAGTTAACATTGAAGATTAGGGATTCTATTCAAAATATGCTTAAAGTGACATATTCTTGAATTCATTTGAAAAGCACACTGGAAAAAATACCAAACTCCATTTTATGTATTTGTTGAGTTACTACAACCTAATAGGTTTAACTACAGTTTAACAGTATAGTTATTTACGATACAACCATAAAAATGATCAGACTCAATGGTTATTTAGCTTTTAAGTTTATCCATCCACTAAAAGAACTATTAGATTTTGAAGTTAAAAATCCAAATTACTTAAAATGATAAAAACGAGAGTTTGATCGTTTTTCCAGTATGCAATATAAGTATATAGTGAGGCATACTTCAGGGTTCAATTTCTTCTCAAGACTCATAATGCTTGGATCTGTGAATTTTTATTATTGGAATGGTAATGAAATTTAGAAAAGAAATTTTAAATAAATATAGTTATGAAATGAATTAAAGCATTCCAAGGGAAATTATGAATCACTGCCACCCGTATATGCTTCTTTTTACCTAGTAAATTAAGCAGTGGTGGTGGTAAAATTAAGTTACCTTCATGAAAATGCTACCAGTATTGTTTGAACCATACATTCATGATTTAAAAACTAAAAACAAAAAAAAACAGGTCTGGTTAGTTACTCAATAGATACCATCACGTGACCAATGTCATGTTGGGGTGATCAATTAGATAGTTGGAAAAAGAGGTGATCAATGAATAAGTTACCTCTCTCGCTTTTTGTTGGACAGTGATCACTGGATTTCAGCATTTTCAAAAAACAAGCATGGATCAATTTAGTATAAACTTACATTGCAAATTGAACCCCCACTAAAAACCTATTTGGGGGGTGGGTGAAAAAAAAAAAAACTTTTTTTCTAGACATAATAAAGAGTAAATATTGATATTTTCATCCCTATAGCTTCATTGGTGTGGCCTGCATGCATTATACATACATAGCCAACCAGCCAGCCAGCCAGCCAGACCAACTTAAAAACTGAAGAAACCTATGTTGATAGTTTTGGTGACAGTTCTGGTTGACAGTTTCTAATTTAACGTTTGAAGATAATCAGGAAATTGACAGAAAAATAAATTTTCTTCATGGTATGCATTTTTTTTGTTTGCAATAAATACATTTATATTAAAATGCCTGTGATTAGCGGATACATAATAGACAGAGATAACTACAAATACTCATATATATTTACAACATATATATATTCATGACAAAGGATCAGTAGAACTCTATAGCCAGCTCAGGCATCTACTAACTACGGGATGTTCTCGTCTTGTGGTCTAACCACAGTTAAGCCTTACTGTCATAACATTCCCGCAAAGGGGCAGCAGACCCCATAGATAGCACAGGCATCTGTCAGGAGAAGGACACTCCTGTCAAACCTATGACCTATGGGCTCTGCTCCTATTTGAACCAAGGATGTAAACCCTTGGTTTAAAGGGTGGGGCAGACGCTGGGCAAGTTGCACTTCACCTTAAAACTTCATTGCTCAACTGGAGGTCTACTCCATATACAGGCCCTGCCGTCTATGGTCCTAATGCTGTGGAAAACCTTCCCCATAAATCTTTGTTTGCAAAACCAAGCTATTCATTCATTCATTCATTTATTCATTCATATTCATGACATTAGACAAAATAATTCCTGAAAACGAATATATATATATATATGAATATTTATAGTTTTCTCTGTCTACTATATTTCCACTAATCCCAGGCATTTTAAAATTCTGTACAACCAAAAGACTTTTATATCAAAATATATATTTGTATAATCTATCCATAAGTAAATAATCCCATAATTTTGATGGGTACTATGCTATTTCCTGATGACGAAGATTTGACCAATTCAGAGAAAAAGCTGCCTATCAATTTTGCAAAGTTTATTTATCTATCAGCTGGAATCTTTAATCTTTATCTTATTTTATTCCGTCACGCACAAATGTTGTTTGGTCTTGGCTTTTGTAATTGTAACTGACATCCTCCCACTTAAAAGAAAAACTCTCCGCAGTTCCTGTGATCTGAGCGCCTCGGGCTAGCAAATGCTCTTTTTCATTTCATCACCACCGTAGACAATTTCCCTAAAAGCTGTTCATGCAATTTCCCAACAGATTTACCCCGTGCCGTGATTTGTTGGGGCGGAAATGGTGAATCACCAAATGAAACTTTAGAAGCGTTGGAATGGGAGCGACAGGATAAAGAACGAATTAGGGGGGGGGGGCAGAAGTAGGGGGAAACGTGTTTAGGAGAAATGAAAAAGGGAAAGAGAAGAAGAGAAAGTGAGGAGGAGGGTGAGGAGAGTTGAAGTCTGTGTCGAAGTAGGAGGGGGGGGAGACACAATTAATGAAGTTGGAGTAGTGAATGGAAGAGAGAAAAAAAAGGAGGAAAATGTAGGTGTTTATAAACAGAAGTGGCTCGTGGGACCCGCAGAACCCACAACTGCGCCGGAGCTCTGGGGGCACAATATATCTGAGGAACACTGAAACATCTAAAAGAGGATCTAAACAAATCTAAACAACAATCTAAAAATAATTTGCCAGGTGGTGCAGTCAGACCTAGCACCGCAACTGTTATAAAGCTTTGTTTAGTCTGGCACAAGGCTACAAAAGCATGTAAACTCATGAAGATTAAACTCACTCAATTCATGAATCTCCAAGTGAGACTAGTTTTCTAGCCATCGCTACGTTCACCAGGCACCCTATAAAATATTTATTAAGCTTAGCTTAGTCTGACACAATGCCACAAGAGCATGGCACCCCGTGAGGATTGAAGTACACTACACTATCAAATAGCCAAGACAAAATAGTTCACTAATCATCCGTCTATGCCAGATACTCCTTAAAATATTCATTAAGCTTAGCTTAGCCTGGTACAAGGCCATAGTAGTGGGAGCCCCTATGAGAATCAAACTTACTACTCTAATTCAATGGTCTACAAGACGTGTTTTCTATAACAACATAGTAGGTACCCTGTAGGTATTTACTAAGCTTAAAATAGTCTGGAACAAGGCTACAATTATAGGGCACCCAGTGAGGATCAGACTCACTAAACATTAATAATGGCCTGCTTGACTGACTTACTAACCATTACCTCATTGCAAGGCACCCAAATATTTACTAAGCTTAGCTTTGTCTAGCACAAGGCTACAAGTGTTGGGCATGTAAAGATTGAACTCACTACTCAAGTGAATGGTGAGGTGGATTCAGGCTTTTCTCAAAGGCATTAGTGAAACGTGAATATTGTAGTCGTCATCAGCTTGGCCAATGCAGGTCTTTGCTAATAACTATCCAGCATATTCCTGATGCACTGGGCCCAGTGGACTGCCAGATCTTTCAGAGTTGTCAGCCAAGTGAATGGGTCCTTTTCTTTTAGATACACACATGTTATGTTGCAACAGAAACTGTACTAGGCTCAACTTTAGGTTCTCATGAAAGAGAGCTCCGAGATGGAAGGTTTTGCCAGCTCTGATAATAGGATTGCTACTTTGGCTAAGTAGTCCACAACAACATCACACAGTCCCTAGGTCCGGAAGACACACATTAAAGTTAAAATATCATCTTCAAAAGTCACGAACTATGCCTCTATCTCTATAATGAAGAGTGTGACTTCTGTTTTGTCTTTGTTTCTCTGTCAGTAACTTCCACTATCTATTACTGATGAAACATACTTGAAGATAAAACCAATGAAATATATCACAAAAAAAAATTAAAAATTAAAATAATCATTTATATATTTATATGTCTGGTTTCTTTTCTTTTGTATTTTACATTTTATACTCTTCAAAATAATAACTATTATCATATGCATATTTAATTTCTTATAGCTTTTAAAATAACCATAGAATTCCCATTGGTGTCACAAGTAATAGTATTTAATTTCATGATGCAAGATTTAAATAATCACAAAATAGCAATAAAAGTTAAAACTAAAAAATGAACTAGTTATTAGAAACCGTCAACCAAAACTGTCACCAAAAACTGTCAAAATAGGTTTCTTCAGTTTTTAAGTTAGTCTGGCTGGTTGTCTGGCTATGTATGCACCAATGTAGCTAGATGGCTGAAAATTTAATCATTTACTCTTTATGTTTAGAAAAAAACATTTTTTCTCTCTCCCGCCCCCGCCCCGTAAATTGGTTTTTAGTGGGGGTTCAATTTTCAATGTAAGTTTATACTAAATTGATCCATTAGTTTTTGTCCAGCAGCATTCATGCTTGTTTTTAGAAAATCCAGACGTTTTTAGTGATCACTGGGCAACAAAAGGCGAGAGAAGTAACTTATTCATTGATCATCCCTTTTTTCCAATTTTTCAATTGATCACCCCCAACATGGCATGCTGCCAAAAGACATTGGTCACATGACAGTTTCTATTGATTGACTAACTAGACATGTTCCTTTTAAAATAACCATAGAATTTCCATGGGTGTCAATAGTAATAATTATAATACTTAGTTTCATGATGCAAGATTTAAATAATCACAAGACAGGAATAAAAGTTAAAACTAGAAATTATAAAAACTAGCATTCCAAGGGAAATTATGAATCACCATCACTTTTTTCTATATTTTATTCTGCATTGTATGTTTGGAAATATGTATTTTTTTATTAGTAATTCTTAATTTGATATCAAAATACATCCGCTGTGTGCATTTAAAGATGTATTTGATATAAATTTAAACTAAAAACGTCCGGATTTTCAAAAAACAATCATGAATGCTACTGGACACAAACTAATGGATCAATTTAGTATAAACTTACATTGAAAAGTGAACCCCTACTAAAAACCAATTTACGGGGGTGGTGGGTAAAAAAGAAAACAAAAGTTTTTTTCTAGACATAAGGAGTAAATGATTAAATTTTCAGCCCTCTAGCTCCATTGGTGCATACACAGCCAGACAACCAGCCAGAAAAACTGAAGAAACCTATTTTGACAGTTTTGGTTGACGGTTTCTAATAACTAGTTCATTTTGTGATTATTTAAATCTTGCTTCATGAAACTAAGTATTATAATTATTACAATTGACACCCATGGAAATTCTATGATTATAAATGTGAGAATCGGAAGGATATTAATGAATATTTTGTAAGTGTCCAAATACTTGTTTTGCCTCACTGTATATATAATAATGTGGTTAAATATCCCAGAATATAGAATGAAATAAACTGTTAAAATAAAAATAATCAATGTGATGATGATACCAGTGGTCAGAATTAATGGTACATTAAATTCCCTTGCTGCCCAGTCTGGAACAAGAGAGGTGATTACATTTTGCAATGTTAAGTTGACCATTTTTCGACATTTTACAGCTTTTTGCCTCTAAGCAAATTAGAGTCAGACATTTATTTGCTTCATAAATCTTCATTCACTGAATTAAAAAAGAGTAAAAGAAGAAGTTAAATGAATGAAAAGTAAAAAAAAGAGGACATCAAGAATAAAACTAAAAAGATTTTTTCCCAAACATTGAATCATTGCTCAGTCATGTATCAAAGTCTGGTTTAATGTTTAGTTCTCTGCAGTTCCTATATTTTCACATCTTTTTAATGTGTTTGCTATCAAGGACATCTGGAATTGTCCAGGATAGTAGAACTTATGGGATCATCGCATTTATTAACTATACTAGCATAGTACGCGTCAAAAATGATTGGATTTTTATGTTATCTATAGATAGAATGATATTTTATAATATTTATATTTTTAAACATCATTTTAAAAAATATATAAATTCTTTTAGGGGGATTAATTTTTTTAGATATCGTTTAAAAAAAAATTTTTCATCTAACTCTTTCGAACAATGTCAGTTGTTGCCTAAAAGAAATAAAAATAAAAAATAAAGTTCAAACAAAAGCCAATCGAAGCTATGATAAGTCTCCTCATTTATTTCTTTTCAGCAGGATCTTTAGCTGCCCACACAAAGAATCATCAGTGAGTCATATCAGCTTTAAGACAGTAAAGGTATATCTCCCATTTGTGACTCTTAGACATGAACAAATATACCAACAAACAAATTTGATTTGGGCTTTTATATGTATAGATTATTTTTCTTAATTCTTCCTTCATTCATTTTCAAGGCTTTCATTGTAACTACTACAAAATAGTATTTAGAGTATTAATCACTGCTACCTACAAATTGGTTAATCTCTGGTTTTATTAGGTTATACATGTGTTCTGACATTTATATGTATCTATGTATCTGTCTATGAATCTATGTATTCAGACTTTGCCCAGCCCTAACCGTTCATAGTAGAAACTTGAAATTTTGCACACACACTCCCCTCAATGAGTAGGGAAAACAGGTTTTTGACTTTTGAAAATTCTCCCCCAAATTGTTTTTTAGAGGGGGGTTCAATATGCACTGTAAGTTTATGCTAAATTGGTCACTAGTTTGTGCCCGTTTGTTTTTTGAAAATTCAGACTTTTTTAGTGATCACAGACCAATAAAAGGCGAGAGAAGTAACTTATTCATTGCTCACCCCTTTTTCCAACTTTTTAATTGATCACCCCCAACACAGCATATATGGGTGTTTATTCTTTATTTTAATGATGATAAGTCACTATAGCTCACTGGTAATAAGCTATATATACTGAATAACAGTTAGGGTTTCAATCCTTGCACACAATATCTAAGAAAATGAGATGATGAAAAATTATTTCTCTTGTCTTTCGTAAAATTCCCTGCATGCCAGTTATTATGGTCACAACTCTAACCCAGATGTCCCACAACTGCTTCAGATCTTGGGCAAGGTCCTGGTATTTTTCTAGTAATTCTATTGTCTTATATTTCCGTTTTCATATTTACAGTTATTATAACCGTTACTGCTGGAAACTAGGGGGAAGAATTAGGCTTGGACTTGGTTGTCTGCAGAATTCCTACAGAGTGATATTCTTGGAGAGCAAACATTTCATGGCTGTCAGAGTCAGTTTTATCAGGAGGAAAATACAAAGTTGGTGCCTTGTGGCAAGTGAAGTCTTCTGGAAAATACAAAGAGACTGTTTCCCTGTCTACAACATGGAGGCATTCTGCTGTTGGAAGTATCAAATTAGTTGATGTAATCATTACTATAAGAATGTAGAGATATTTTTAAGGGGATTGTTTCTGCATTTGATTTGAGTGCACTCGAGTGAAGAATCCAAGTAATATAATTCTAATATATGGTAAGACATCCTACAAATTAAAAAGTGCTCAAAGTCAGGCATCAAACATCTTTCTGCCTGAATTTCTGAGATGAGATTTCCTATTAAAAACAGTCAACCAAAACTGTCACCAAAACTGTCAACATAGGTTTCTTCAGTTTTCAAGTTGGTCTGGCTGGCTGGTTATGTATCATGATATACAGGTCACATCAATAGAGCTAGAGAACTGAAAATTTAAACATTTACTTTTTTTTTGCCTTTTGAAATATCCACCCTAAATAGGTTTTTTGGTGGGTGGTTCAATTTGCAATATAAATTTATGCTAAAGTGGTCCCTTAGTTTGTGTTTGGCAGCATTCCCACTTGGTTTTTGGAAATTCAAACTTTTTTTAGTGATCACTGCCCAACAAAAGGCGAGAGAAGTAACTTATTCATTGATCACCTGTTTTTCCAATCTATTTAATTGATCAATCTTCTTCAGTTTTTTAAGTTGGTCTGGCTGGCTTCCCCCCCAAACAAAAGGCGAGAGAAGTAACTTATTTAATGATAAACCCTTTTTCCAATTTTTGAATTGATCACCCCCACCACAGCATGCTGCCAAAAGACATTGGTCCAATGGCGGTTTCTATTGAGTGAATAACCAGATCTGTTATTTGATGATTCTGATCCTCATTTTTGTATCTGGTCCAGGAATGATTCTTTTTACTTTGAGAGTCTTCCCCACAGCTGTTTTACATCTACTTATTATTATGATGGAGACTATTAAAAAGCTACATCTGGTCAATCTTGCTGTATGCTTCCAAAACATGGATTATAACACCAGAACTTAGAAGCAGTATAAATGTGGTTTCTCAGAAGAATGCTGAAAATATCTTATAGAGATAGGATAATAAATGAGGTAGTACTCCAATGTGCCCACACAAAAGATCATTATTGAGAGCATTAAATGAGAGAAAGCTTAAACTCCTGAGCCATCTCATCAGAAAAGGGGAAACAGAATGTCTTAGATTACAAGGCCATATGCCTGGGAAGCACAGAAGAGGAAAAAGAAGAAAATATATGGACGATGTGAAAGAACTAACAAAACTAAGCACATGAGATATCATTGACACTGCAAGTGATCATTCAATGTGGAGCCATAATCACCCAAGCGTACAATGCGCAAGGCACCTGAAAAAGAAGATTATGATGGAATCTGTCAGACTAGAGCTCACTTTACTTATCCTTGCCGTCTTCCCATTCAC
>VCCN01002162.1:9036218-9063440 GCA_006491835.1 Architeuthis dux | reverse complement strand
TCTTTGACAATTCCACAATTATTTTAATCACTGTGTATTTTGATTAGCCATTAGTGTGTTCATGTGATGTTTCGAGTGGTGGGAAAATTATTAATTCACTTCATGGATCCAAGTAAGGAAACAAGAAAAATGTAATTAAAAACTAACAAGATGTTCCTTCTCCGTCGTATTTAACCAGACATGCATAACTGAAGGATTGCTGCCTAAATATGTATATATGTATATATAGATGCATACGCATGTGTAAATCAGCATATACTTCTAGTATACATATATAATGAATAACTACCAAGCGAGATAGATACACAGGTAAACTCAAATAGACATCTCAAAGTATATGGTAATTCATACACAAATACATACATATACATCCCCCACATGTTATCATCTGTTTATTGTTATCTGAAAGACTATGTTCCAAAGTGATCACAATAAGTGACTTTCTATATATACACTGAGATACATTCATATATACAGTCACATATATTGATATATATGGTATCCCAAAACTTTCTACTCATTTATGCCGGGGATTATTCAGCTACCGTATATTTTTGAATATAAGAAGTTTATTTTACTAAAAGATTAGCCTAAAATCAGCAGTTCAACTTATACTTATACAGGTCAGTCAAAAATTGCCAATACTTTTGCCTATATAAATACAGGGTCAATAGACACAATGCATATTAGCAAATGATAATGCCCATTGTTTTAACTCTGTTCATTACCATGGTTTTGTATGAAATGCTAAATAGGAAGTATATGGTGTGTATTGTATAATGTCTATTTGAGATCATTTTGTCATTTGTCATCACTGATGAGAATTTCACTATTACGACCTGAAAACAATTATCGATATGTTGAAGATGAAAGAAATGTGTATTTTAGCGATAGCAGACCAAGTTCCATAATGGTGCATTCATAAGAAGGGGATAACTTTTTATGATGATGTTATGGCAAAATAATAAACTTGGCTTATATTCGAGTCAGTTGATTTCCTGAAATGTTATGCTTAATTTTGAACGTCTTATACTCAGAACCAACTTATATTCAAGAATATACAGTATTTAATGGAGAGAAAGAGTTTTATTTAAAACTAGATCAAATAACTCATTTTGATTGTGATGTCAACTCTTATTATAACAAAACATTTTCAGGCTGATATATTGGACAAAAAGGCAGTGTTAAATACATAAACTATTCACTAGACTCAACACCACTAGACTTCTTACTATGGGAATACCATAAATATGTTTACACCAAAAAACCCAAAACACATACATCTAAGAGCTATAATCAAATTGAATTCTTCCATATTTATTAGAGATATGTTGGCTGTAGGTAACTTGCAAGTCTCTTGTGGTCTGAAGCAGTTGTGAAATTCTCAGTCACTGAGTTCTTAACAATCATACGGTGTAAAAGAATCAGAGAGCAGTTATCATGTGTGAAGCAATCCATGGAAAAATATGATTGGCTAATGCTTTGCCAATGAGATCAAAGAATGTAATAATGGATTTATCTATTCATGGCCTGATTAAACCTCGCCACCATTATCGTCACAGGATGGGTTCTAGTCTGTACTAACAGATTAGCTGATATGTTTTTTCAGACTGTTGTCCTCATCTTGGTTCATCTTTTGAACACAATGATTCAGCTATTGAACCCTACAGCCTTCTTAATAGCCCCTTAAAAAATGTCTCTATAACACCAAAAATGGACAGTAACATGATTATAACCTAGGGAACTTTCCCACCTGAAAATAGAGAGCAGAATGAGGACATTCTGCCCCCATGCTTTCGAATGCGGCCCCTCATCCCAGCATTCCAAACCCTACCCATTTACGACACCCACCTGAAGAATGCTGTGTTCAAAAGATGAGCCAAGATAGGGACAAGTCTGAAAAAATCTATACATATTGATGATCCCTTATCTAAAAATTCAGACAGAAAAAGATCAGGTGATATTTGAAAGTCAGTCTCTTGACAATGTGAGTTATGACTTGCTGCAGAAGGAGGACATTTTGAACACTTCAAACATAGTCTTATTTAAACACAAAACTTGAATGCTTTTCATCATGAACTTTATTTTAGTGCTTATGTTTGGAGGTGAAAGGTAGTGCAATGATGGGAAACTGAGGCAGCTTGTGTTCACTTAGCTCAAATGCCCTTATGGAAAAGGCATGAATTCACTTCACCCTGCATATCTCCAGGTATCTTGACAAAAAAATGTATCATTGCTGGCATGCACTTACACAAATTACTCTTACATAACCCCTTATCACCCAGGCAGTAAAAAGCTGTTATATCCTTTGTTAACTTTATCAGAGGCAGTCAGTCACACACACATTCTCTCTCTCTCTCTCTCTCTCTCTCTCTCACACACAACACTCATGCACATATATATATATATGTGTGTGTGCATATGTTGCTAGGATTTTGAAGTCTAAATTAAGTGATGGAATATAAGACTTTTCATTATATGGAAAGCAACTAAAATTAAAATGTATAACATCGGAACTGAATACTATCACTTCGAGACCTCAAATGAGCAAAATTCACTTTTGTAAAAAGAGGTAGAATCCAAACAGCAGAAAAAATGACTTTGATGCCAACCGTAAAATAAAATCTTCTGACCAATCAGCACAAACTAAACAATATTTTTCAACCAATAAAAGACTCCAAAAATAATTGTTTTGAGAACCTCTCTTGCTATAAAAAATATATTTCTAAATGTTGTTGGTCAGTTGGTATTTGAATGTCAACATGATGCGTTGCTACACATAACAATACATCATCTTTTATCACACATACAACAAACTATTTTATGCTTGGACATTTTGCTCTTTGATGAAGTGTAAAAGATGTAATGAGTATGTTTATGAACAACACCTTTTTATGATTTCACATGTTAAAGAAACATGTACAAGCATATATATGACCCCAGACTTTCATGTTATTTGTCATACAAAGTTTAACAGCAAAACCCAATTTATGCACAAAAACTTTTTTCCAATGGTATCAAGTAAATGTATATACTTGTTAGAAATCTTCAACCAAAAGTTGGAATGATAGTTTATTATAAGGTTATAAGGCTTCACTTAATACCTTCCACTTGATATAGTCCTTTTTAGAAACCGCCAACTGTCCAAAACTGTCAGCATAGGTTTCTTCAGTTTTTAGGCTGGTCTGGCTGGCTATGTATGTATGTATCACATACAGGCTGCACCAATGGAACTAGAGGGCAAGAAAACAGTTTTTTTATTTTTTTAAATTCCCTACCTGCTTAAATATGTTTTTTGTTGATGGTTCAATTTACAATGTTGTTTCATGCTAAATTGCTGCATTAGTTTGTGTCTGCTTGTTTTAGTTATTACAGCCCAACAAAAGGCAAGAGAAGTAACTTATTCATTGATCACCACTTTTCCCAATTTTTTAATTGATCACCCCCAACACGACATGCTGCAAAAGACATTGGTCACATGACGTTTTCTATTGAGTGACTAACCACACCTGTATATACATTTCATTTTATTTTTAACCATTAAAATCATGTTCTTCCTTGTGTGCCTTTTAAAGACGCTTATAAATGGTTGCTTATTACTTGTTACTTACTACCCTTTTTGCTAACTGCTATCATGAGAGGAAGGCTACAACAATATTGTCAAGAACTTCTCTCACACACTTTTGTCTAACTATGGATTGAGCCAAATCATACTCTACACTTTTTTGACGGTTACAAACAGTAAAAATATTAATTTGTAGTTGATTCTACTTAGCAAGTTCTTGGTATCAGATTTTTAATTAGAAGCTCCGCAGAATCCACTACAGATGAAAGAAATACTAGTCAAATATTATTAATAATTGAATGCATATTTTTTAAATATGAGCACAGAGTAATGAATGGTGTCCTGGGAATTGAAACTTCCAACTTCAGACTGACAGAAAACATTAAATTGCAATTTTTAATTAAAAGCAAAATTATGTTGCTTATTAAACTTTTGTATCATACCATATTAAAAAGTTTCCTGTCTGTTTATATCACTGCAAAGTAAACAGAAGTAGAACTCTTCTGTACTTGTAATCGCACTTCACTGTGAAACACCATTGAGCAGGCCTTTGGGCTACCACATACAGGCCCCGCCGACTCAGGACCTTAAATGACGTCCCAAATCTCTGTTCGCAGAGCTAAGCCATTATATATATATATATGATAGCTTGGCTCTATGAACAGAGATCCGGAGGGTTTTCCATGTCTTCGGGTCCTGTCAGCAGGGCCTGTACGTTAATAGCCCAAGGTCCTGTGCAACAGAGTTTTACGGTGAAGTGCAATGTTTGCACAGCCGACCCCACTCTTTAAAGTGTTTGCATGCTATGGTACACTGAGGTGGTGTGAATAACAGCAAGGGCCCTAGGTCGTAAATAAATGAATAAACAGAACGTAAAAACATTTCTGTAGGTAAGATCTTTAGTTTTAAAAAGATTTTCCATAGTAACATTTTAAATGCTTTAAGACTGTAAGACTATAAATATAAACTTATATAAATATGAAACTTTCTATATTAAAAGAGAAAACATTTTTTTTTCAGCAACATCTTTAGTGTTTAAAGCTACAAAGCTTTATAGACTATATTATATTTTAAAAACTATTTTAGTTGAATAAATCTATATGGAACCTAACTAACGAGACTATATATGTTTTTGGTTATAACTTGCCATCCAATTGATTTAATACTGATTTTGTAAAGATTTATAATAGAAACAATGTCCACCCTAATTCAATGAACAGAATATATTAATAGTCTGGACAAGAAACCAATGAATTATGTTCAAAACTTCATCAACGAACGAGGAACAATAATTTTGTGAGAAAAGTAACACATTTTAAAGATTTTTAAAGAGGGAGCACAGCATAAAATTATGAGTATTGGTATGCTCTTTGAATTAGCTATAAGTAGGAAATATGGCTGTAATTTTTTAATCATTATTTGCTGAAATAAAAAGTGTATTTTCAAGCAAAATTACAAAATTACTGACACTTAAATGTTCAACATGAAAAACAATTTTATTTGTACTAAAGCTCTTTATTTAGCACTAGTCCATGACACATCGTTTTGTTGACATTTAACATAAGTGTACAACAACAGGCCTGGTTGATGACTGCTACTTATACTATAAGTGTGACTGACACAGTAGGAAGGGAGGAGGGAAGAGAAGAATGTTAGGTAGTTTAATACGAGAGAAGGAATGGAGAGGGGAGAAAAGAAAGTTAGGAAGTTTAATAATAAGGTAAGAAGGAGAGGGGAGAAAAGAGGGTTAGGTAGTTTAATAATAGGGTAGGAAGGAGAGGGGAGAAAAGAAAGTTAAGTAGTTTAATAAGAGGGTAGGAAGGGAGAAAAGAAAGTTAGGTAGTTTAATAAGAGGGTAGGAATGGAAAAGGAACAAAAGAAAGAAAGTTAGTTAGTTTAATGAGGGGATAGGAAGGCAAAACGGAGAAAAGAAAGGTAGTTTAATAAAAGGGTTGGAAGGGGCTGATGGCTGCTACTGATATTATGTGTCATTATGTATATGATGATCTATATATCGATTCATTCAGACCAGTTTCATCTTTGTTGTGTTTATCACTATGTTTCAGCTGATGTAACCTCTAGCCTTCTTCAGATGTCAGTCACACTTGATAACCTTCCAGGAACGTAGAATGGAACCCTTTATCTAATTCACAGCTTTATGCTACTTATATATCTATACCTATCACATTATGTGTCCTTGCTAGAGAATTCCATTACTTTTAATGACCAATTCTTCCTTAAGATGCCAATACGCCTCTTCACTAAATTGGTGCATTATTCTCTATTACAGCAGTTCTTATCAAGGGATGCAAGAACCGCCAAGTGTGATGTAAGGCATAAGGCAACTCCTGGGACATATATATCCCAGAGTTTTTATGACTGCTGGTATATGTCCTGTAGATCTTTTAGAAGTCTACAGGGAAGTACGTGTCACAAACATTAAACAAAAACAAACAACTAGCATTCCAAGGGAAATTATGAATCACTACCACCCATGCTGTGTTGGGGGTGATCAATTAAAAAGTTGGAAAAAAGGGTGATCAGTGAATAAGTTACTTCATTCGCCTTTTGTTTGGCTGTGATCTCTAAAAAAGGTGTGCATTTTCAAAAAAACAAGCAGGCACAAACTATTGAACCGCTCTCTAAAAACCTATTTAGTGGGTGGAATTTTCACAAAAAAAAATCATTTTCCCTACTCATTGAGGGGAGTGTGTGTGCAAAATTTCGAGTTTCTACTATGAATGTTTAGGGCTGGGAAAAGTCCAGATACATAGATAGATACATAGATACATATAAATGTCAGAACACATGAATAACCTAAATCCCAGCAATAAACCAGTGGGTAGTGGTGATTAATAAATGTCTATTGGGACAAATATATACCATCATGATTTTGGTTCTTCAAAATATGGAAAAAAATTTATTTAATAAATTAGTTTCCTTTAACCATTAAATAAAATTTAAAGTTTTATATCCTTTTGAAAATTCTGGTATTAAGCACCTTAATAGGTTAGTCTTTTCTAGAGTTAAGTGTGTGGTTTCACTGTTTAAGTGATTTAAAGTGTAAACATGTTTCTTGGAATCTTTGAATGGCAGAAAAATAATTGCCAAGACTTGAAGTACAAATCCTGGCATGCGAATCAAAGCAATGGAATTCTTCCAATTTGAGTCTCAGGAAAATCTTACTTATATGTTTATTTACTTGCTTTGGGGAGGGGGGGATGAAAGAAAAATCATTTTATATTTGGCAAAATTGAACATTAAATTCATTGCACTCAACAGGTGTAGCAGATATTTTCAGATATTTTCATTAAAAAACAAAACAATATTTGCCGAGGTAGAAAACTAATCATATTTTGAAAACTTGTTTCTTTAACTCAAAGTTATTAATATTTATTTCATTAACCTCACCATCTTATAACAATATTTGTCTGATATACTTAAATGAGCTGTTTTGATATTCAATGGTGTTTTTTTTACTGTTCTCATCTTTATGATTAACAATTTAACCCATAGTTATCCATTGCAAGATAAAGGCCCTTGTCCATTGCAAGATAATCCATTATAAGTTATCCATTGCAAGATAAAATTCAGTGAAAGCACAAAGAAAATGTCTGGTGAATATGGAGGATACTGCAAGACTTCAAATTCCAATTCTCTAAGCTTAGGCTCAGCCAACTGGGAGATGTGGGGTCTGACACTGTCATTGAGCATTTCATTCAGTTCAGGACTAATTTTTTCAACTTTTTAACCAGCCCTATTGCTATTGAGATGACGTGATATGGTCATTTTTTAAGTCCAAAATTTCTAGAAAGTGCTCAAATCGCGGTTCGTGGGTCGTTGGCCACTGGTGTTGATAATTCTTCATCATTAAATATTAAACTAATATTCTTCCAGAAAGAAGATTGCACTGATAAATAACGGAAATATTTTTTCATTATATATAATTTTAAAATAAATTCTTCCTTCATTCCTTATTGAATTCATACAGACACGTGCTTCATAAATATTTTTAAATTGCTTGTTTTTAACACATTCACTACCACACTACACACATGTGCCTCTTGAGGGAGGCATGTTGTGTATTGTCACTGACACACATGTGCATCCATTCCATGTTTTTTTTCTAAGGCAATATAAATATTTATGGCAATGTGCTAGACTCAGTTTCCGCCTTGTGGCACTGAGTAAAGAACCTATTTTATGTTGTTTACATTGTGTTGTGCTATCTCAGATAGCAGTGAACGTGTTAATGGATGCACAAAATTAAAATAGATGTAGGTGGGTCTTCATCAGCCTTTTTATGTCCGTCGTTGGGCATAGACCTTCCCTAAGTTTTGTCATATATCTCTATTGCAGACATCGCAGTGCCAATATATCCTGAACCTGTCTAAATCGTCTCACTATACTATGTCTCAATCCTTTGCCAAAAGTAGGTCATCATGAACCAAACTGTTTACTGAAACCAAAACCTGAAACGTTAACTTCTTCAGAAAAATTATGTTCAAAATGCCTCTTGACATTTTGATTTGCCTTGTTTATGGTATCGGGCTACTTTGCATGGTCGATTTAAAAGATCGCTACTTTTGTTTTAATGCATTTTGCTTTTCAAGGTTGGATAAGATGATACTCTAATGCATATATTGTTAGTCAATGTAATCCTTAGAGAAAATCTGATTCCAGCTCCATTCTGCACAACAATTCTACCAGAAAGAAACATATCAGAAAATGAAAAAAACTCTAATGTTTCAATATAAAGATATTGAGAAGAAACAGGTTAGAAAATAAACTTACAAGAAGATAGGGTTACAATGAAGACATTATTAATCACTGCTACACACAACACTGGTTTATTGCTGGGTTTAGGTTATTCATGTGTTCTGAAATTTATATGAATCTATGTATTAAAGTATACAATGATTGCATAATACCAGCCATGATATATGGATGCGAAATATGGAAATTAACGAAATGAGCTGAAAACTAATTTAGAATAGCACAGAGAGCCATGGAAACAGCAATGCTAGGAATCACTCTAAGAGATAGAAAAAGATCAACATGGATCAGAGGGAGGACTAGAGTGAAGGATATTATACAAATAATTAAGCAGCAAAAATGGGCTGGTCCCCTAGCAAGAAGAGGTGACAATAGATGGGGGAAAAGACTAACCGCTTGGTGCCCATGGGACAGTAAACGCAGTAGAAAAAGACTGGACACAAGATGGTGGGACGAGATAGAAAAGTTAGGCAGAGGTTAGTACAATCTAGGTCGTCATGGAAGCAGATGGGAAAGGCCTTTGTCCAGCAGTGGACTTATAACGGTTGATGATGATGATGATGATCTATATATATATATATATCTATGTATCTGCAGTATCGCCCATAAATAAGTACACCCCTACCACTATTTTATAGAAATTTAATTTTCTCCTAAACTAAACATAGCAGGATTTTATTATTTCTAGTGGAACCATCAAAATGGATATTATTAGGTATTATTTATGACCTAACTCTACAGCATTGAAACTCTTTTGCCAAAAATATGAATATGTTACTGTCCCAAGATGAGTTCACCACTACGAAAAAATATTTTTGGAAACAGAGTTTCAATGCTGTAGAGTTTGGTCATAAATAATACCTGAAAATATCTGTTTTGATTGTGTAATGTTCAAATAGAAATACTTGTGTACTGGGTGTACTTATTTATGGGTGATACTGTATCTATGTATCTGGACTTTGCCCAGCCCTAACCATTTATAGTAGAAACTTGAAATGGTGCACACACACTCCCCTCAATGAGTAGGGAAAATGTTGGTTTTTTTTTTTAAATTCCTCTCCTAAATAGGTTTTTAGCGGGGGTTCAATATGCAATGTAAGTTTAGGCTAAATTGATCACAAGTTGGTGCCCGCTTGTTTTTAAAAGATTTAGACCATTTTTAGTGATCACAGCCCAAGAAAAAGCGAGAGAAGTAACTTATTTATTGATAACCCCTTATTCCAACTTTTTAATTGATCAAAATTTCACTTGGAATGCTAGTTCAGTTGCAAGCCTGAAAAAATCATTGTGATATAAATACATGAACTATGAATGAAACTAGAGAGTCTTTACAAAGAATTTCAAATATACATTTTCATACAAGTTCATCAGCAGAGATACTCATTTGCACAGTCATTTGATAAACTGTGGTATTTACTACAAATTCTTCCAAGTCACCCTGTTTCCCAATAACCAATTCATCATCAGCATCATCAGCATCATCACCATCACCATCACCATCATTGTCCTTCGTCAAGATGACGCGGCTTCAGTTCTGAGTGGACAGCAGCTGCGGTGCCCCCGCAGGGTCTGAAGTCATTACTTGCGCTTGATGAGAATATTCATAATTTCCCTTGGAATGCTAGTCACAAACTTTCTTTACTTTGATGTCCTAATACACCACTTATAAAGACCAAATAATTTAACGCACCAAGTAGCGAAGCATTAGTGTTTGCTTTGATTTAATGTCATTCCTACGTTGGAAACCCCGCCTACAACATGTGCAAAACAATGAAATCGTTGAGGGTAAATGAAAAATTTTGACTGATTGACAAAGTTAAAAGCATTCAGCCTACACGTTATTACCGTCAATTGTCAGAATCTCTGAGAATAACAAAGACTTCAATTATACGTTTAATGAAGCAAGAAAATGATTTGTCAATGGAATTTCATACATTGCAGGATAAATCTAAAATTTCAATAAGGTGGAAAAGAAGGGGTGAGGATTCTGATGTTGAAGTGGGTTTTAATGAAGGCCTTTGCAAGTGAAAGTGAAAGTTAAAGTGGAATTTGCTATTGTAATGAAAGTGAAAATGAAAGTGAAAGTAGAATGTACAAATTTGTGGACAAATGCTAAAGAAGAAAGCAAATGAATTTGAAGAAAAACTAGAGCAACTGATATATCCAGGAATGGTGAAAAGAAACTCCCTATTGGAAATTGATAATAACTGTATTATTGATTGGTCGATTGTAGTCAAACTAGCTTTACTTTGGACCATACATTGATAGAATTTGCCTGCTGTGTTAATTTCAATAACGTTTGTTTCATAAAAATAGAGCAATATTTACAAAAGTTAAATTTCTAATAGGGAGTTAATTCTCATCCACCCTGTAAATGAGAGAGAGAAACAGAAATATCTGCAACTGTTGATCAAGATGTGAACACATCATATATGGGTGGGGGTGATTCATAGTTTCCCTTGGAATGCTAGGTTGTTATACGGTCATAATTAATACACCAGGTACATCCTCTGACTGGGTTGAGGGCATCACTTAATACCTTCTACTTGATATAGTCCTTTTTAGAAACCACCATCCAAAACTGTCACCAAAACTGTCAACATAGGTTTCTTCAGTTTTTAGGCTGGTCTGCCTGGCTATGTATGTATGTATCATGCATACAGGCCACACTAATGGAGCTAGAGGGATGAATATTTCAACATTTACTCCTTATTATATATAGAAATTTTTCTAAACTTTCTCCCCTAAATAGGTTTTTAGTGGAAAGGGGTCCCAATTTGCAATGTAAGTTTATGCTAAACTGGTACCTTAGTTTGTGTCCAGCTGCATTCACACTTGCTTTTTAAGATTGGGACTTTTTTAGTGATCACTGCCCAACAAAAGGCAGGAAAAGTACCTTATTCTCATACGTAAAATCAGTTGAAGTAGGTGAACTATTAGAAACCATCAACCAAAACTGTCAACATAGGTTTCTTCAGTTTTCAAGTTGGTCTGGCTGTGTATGTATGTATCATATGTACAGGCTGCACCAATGGAGCTAGAGGGCTGAAAATTTCAACATTTACTCCTTATTATATCTAGGAAAAACGTTTTTGTGATTTTTTAAAATTTCCTCCCAAATATGTTTGTAGTAGGTGATTCAATTTGCAATGTAAGTTTATGCTAAATTGATCCCTTTGTTTGTGTCCAGCAACATTCCTGCTTGATTTTTGAAAATTCAGGCTATTTTAGTGATCACTGCCCAACAAAAGGCTAAAGAAGTACCTTATTCATTGATCACCCCTTTTTCAAATTTTTTAATTGATCACCCTCAACATGCATGCTGCTAAAAGACATTGGCCATGTGAGTGTTTCTATTGAGTGATTAACCAGAACTGTTTCTCTTAGCTTTTCTTTGCTATATAATGGATTAATGGCCATAATGATAGTGTCATCTTGTGATAGGTCTCCCCAAGGATAGAATAAAACAGAAAAATGCACCCTAATAAAATAAACCTCTCCGCTACGAGGAGCAATGCTGAAATTTCAGCAGTAAATGATTATTTCTCTTATTTTGGTAATGTCCAGAATGAGCAAAGGGAAGAAAAAACTCAAATATATTGAGTGAAATAAAAGCAAGTTATATTATTTGAACAGGTTTAGGAGACTTTAAAAACTTTGAACAAGATAACTATGCAGTTATTAAGGAATTTCCTCCAGGTTTTTATTCTTTGCCGTTTTTTTTTGACCAAATTATCTGGAAATGGTATGCACGTATTGAAGAACAAATATAAGTAAACAAGTCTGGTTAGTCACTCAATAGAAACTGTCACATGATCAATGTCTTTTGGCAGTATGCTGTGTTAGGGGTGATCAATTAAAAAATTGGAAAAATGGGTGATCAATAAATAAGTTACTTATCTCGAATTTTGTTGGGCTGTGATCACTAAAAAAATCTGAATTTTCAAAACATAAGCATGAACCTATGCAGTTATATCCTTTGAAATGGGACCAGTTTAGCATAAACTTACATTATAAATAGAACGCCTCACTAAAAACCTAATTTGGAGGGTAAATTTAAAACATTAAAAAAACTGTTTTTTCTAGACAGGAGTGAATGTTGAAATTTTCAGCCCTCTAGCTCCGTTGGTGCAGCCTGTACACAGGATACATACATACATAGCCAGCCAACCAGGCCAACTTAAAAACTGAAGAAATCTATGTTGACAGTTTTGGTTGACAGTTTCTAATTAGACAGCAATCAGTGAGTGCATACCTCTGCCGCCTCATAATTGAATCAATTCTTACTTAGCACTTTTCAAAAAATGGCCCACCATTCCACAAAATGTCATTGCAACTTTTGAGAACTTTTGGAGATATTGTGTGGATAAACATGAGTGAATACATACAATTATAAAATGTAAATAAACCAGTCAAAATAACCGTAGGGAAAATTCATTGTTATAGATTTATATTCATTGGTATAAATTCATTGTTATGTTATTAAATTCATTGTCATAGATTTGCATTCATTGTTATAAATTCATTGTTCTGTTATTAAATTCATTGTTATAGATTTGCATTCAATAGTATAAATTCATTGTTATGTTATTAAATTCATTGTCATAGATTTACATTTATTGGTATAAATTCATTGTTATGTTATTAAATTCATTGTTATGACTGATTGATTTTGATAACAATAACTGTTTGATAATATCATCTGTGATTATAATAAGTGGAAGCCACTTATTATAATCACAGATGATGTTATCAAACATCAAATATATTGAGTGAAATAAAAGCAAGTTATATTATTTGAACAGGTTTAGGAGACTTTAAAAACTTTGAACAAGATAACTATGCAGTTATTAAGGAATTTCCTCCAGGTTTTCATTCTTTGCCGTTCTGTATTTTTTCAAGAATCTTCAATATTTATATAATCTCCCACAACAAAGCTAACTTGAGTTGCTTCCTTTAGACTGTATCAGAAAAAGTGAACAATACAGATTTTCTCATAGGTAAAATCAGTTGAAGTAGGTGAACTATTAAAAACCATCAACCAAAACTGTCACCAAAACTGTCAACATAGATTTCTTCAGTTTTCAAGTTGGTCTGGTTGGCTATGCATGTATGTATCATGCATCCAGGCTGCACCAATGGTGCTAGATGGCTGAATTTCAACATTTACTCCTTATTATGTCCAGAAAAAATATAGGTAATACTGTATCTATGTATCCGGACTTCACCCAGCATAGTAGAAACTTGAAATTTTGCCCACACACTCCCCTCAATGAGTAGGGAAAATGTTTGTTTTGTTTTTTGAAAATTTTTTAGTTTTTAGTGGGGGGTTACATTTGCAATGTAAGTTTATGCTAAATTGAACCCTTAGTTTGTGTCCAGCAGCATTCATGCTTTTTGAAAATTATGGCTTTTTTAGTGATCACTGCCCTACAAAAGGCGAGAGAAGTACCTTATTCATTGATCACCCTGTTTTTCCAATTTTTTTAATTGATTATCCCCAACACAACATGCTGCCAAAAGATGTTGGTCACATGACGGTTTCTATTGAGTGACTAACCAGACATGTTAGTTGGGATTTTCTGATCTGATTCAAAGTTGAACATCTCTGTCATTGGACAGAGCATTTCAAAATGTGTCCTTTAATCTTATTGAAATTCTTCCTGCAAGCAATGTCTGTTATGCCAGTTGCTGCCTTTGAAGTGGCCAATCCACTTATCAAATATTTACAGGTAAATCTCATAATAATTGCTTTCCCAAGTGATATATATCCATCAATCAAAGCTGCGGTCATTCCTGGACATCAGGTGGGAGAACAGAGTTACCAACAATCAGGCACTTGAATGTGCCAATCAAATGAGTATTGAAGCCACCATCAAACATGGACAGGACATGTTTTGCGAATGGAGAATGAAAGACTCCTGAAGTAAATCCTGCACCCCGAACTCAGAGAAGGAACAAGAACAAGGAGTGGTCAAAGAAAAAGACAGATATGGTTAGTCACTCAATAGAAATTTGAAAAAGGGGTGATCAATGAATAGGCTACTTCTCTTGCCTTCTGTTGGGCTGTGATCACTAAAAACAAGTATGAACATTGCTGCACACAAACTAAGGGACCAATTTAGTATAAACTTACATTGTAAACTGAAACCCACACTAAAAACCTATTTAGGGGGGAAATCTTTCTAGACATAATAAGGTGTAAGTGTTGAAATTTTCAGCCCTCTAGCTCCATTGGTGCGGCCTGAGTGTGTGATACATAGATGCATAGCCAGCCAGACCAACTCAAAAACTGAAGAAACCTATGTTGACAACAATCGTTTTTTCTACACATAATAAGGAGTAAATGTTGAAATGTTCAGCCCTCTAGCTCAATTGGTGTGGCCTGTGTGTGTGATACATACATAGATAGATAGCCACCCAGCTGAAGAAACCTATATTGATATGGACAGTTTTTGTTGACAGAATCTAGTCAAGGCTACCCTCCAGAAATTTGGCATTCAGCAGTCCACCCGGGAAACATCTGCATGTGACGAGCCAACACTGAGATGAATTTATCATCATGGAATAAAGAAATCTAAGACCAAACACAGATCAGATGCAAAAGCCAAATGAGAAACATGCAAACTGCAACAAGAATTAATTATATTTTCTATAGTTTTGAGAAGTGCATTAATATTCAAGTGGTTCTTTGGATGATTTGACTCCTTCTTGTTATTTGTGTTGTAAATATGACGTTTCGGCCGATCCATTCTTCGGACTTCTTCAGGTGTAAAATCCGAGTGTGTTCGGTTAAACAGAGGTTATGTTGGAAGCAGAAAAAAATCAAAGAGGCAGCTCACATCGAAATGTCGACTAAATGTATTAGCCAGACAAGTGCGGATTGCAACCCGATGTGGCTTCCACTTCTCAACAAACCTAAACCCGATAAGACAAAGACCCAGAAACACCCGGGCCATGTGCTTCTGTTTAACCCATCACACTCGGATTTTACACCTGAAGAAGGCCAAAGAATGGAGCGGCCGAAATGTCATGTTTACAACATAAATAACAAGGAGTTCAATCGTCCAAAGAACCATTTGAAGAAGAATTAATTGACTACCCAAACATCATTGGGCTCGGATTGGACTTTGAAGCCTTCAAACAAAATATTCTGAAACCTCTTTTTGACAATGAGAATTACAGATGATGCTACCAGTCTGTTGATGCATCCATTGATAGTTATGACAGAAGAAGACTAGGACAATTTACAATAGCAATCAGGATGAAACAAAAAACAGCCACCTATATATGTTTCTTTTTATCTAGTAAATTAAACAATGGTGGTGGGCAGTGATCACTAGATAGTCAAAATTTTAAAAAAAAACAAGTGTGAATGCTGCTGGACAAAAACTAAGAGATCAATTTGGCATAAACATACATTTTAAATTGAACCCTGACTAAAAACCTATTTTTGGGGGGTGGGGGAGATTTAAAGAAAAAAAACAACATTTTTTCTAAGCATAATAAGGAGTAAATGTTGAGATTTTCAGCCATCTAGCTCCATTGGTGCAGCCTGTATGCATGATACATACATGCGTAGCCAGCCAGACCAACTTGAAAACTGAAGAAATCTATGTTGACAGTTTTGGTTGAAGGTTTCTAATAGTTCACCTACTTCAAATGATTTTCCTTACTCATTGAGGGGAGTGTGTGTGTGCAAAATTTCAAGTTTCTACTATGAACAGTTAGGACTGGGCAAAGTCTGTATACATAGATAGATATATAGATACATATAAAAGTATGAACACATGAATAACCTAAACCCAGCAACAGTATGTAAACCGGTGTTGTGGGTAGCAGTGATTAACACAACTTTTATGTATCTTACCAGAGGGGGATACAGAAGAAGTAATAACTTTACAAATAACAACAGAAGACAATCAATGCAATCTTCAACATCAAATATTGAAAAGCTGTCATAAGCAGAACCAATTCAATATCTCATAAGCTGAGCAATAAAGATATGGGGGTCCACTACCTACAGTGATATTTCAAATCCAAATAAGTCAGCCACCATCAAAATTTTGTCATTGTTGAAAATTTGGAAACTGCATAGAGATTGGGATATTAAACATTTAAAAGGACTGTCTGGAAAGTATCCCGCTATTTTGAATGTCAAGAACTAGGCAACTAATCAGAGGGGACTTTATGGCACATGCATGAACAGACACTCTCCCATGGAGTTACTTAGCTGTAAGACGCCATTGAATGCACTTGTGTAATGTGTGAACATCATATTCGCAATGACCAAGAGAGTAGATTCTTTATATTTTCTATAGTTTAGGGAAAGGTCATTAATATTCAAATGGTTCTTTGGATGATTGAACTCCTTCTTGTTGTTTGTGTTGTAAACACAACGTTTCGGCTGATCTATTCTTCGGCCTTCTTCAGGTGTAAACACCCGGGCCCTGCGATATAAGGGTTGCCCCATAAACTTCTGTTTAACCCATCACACTCGGATTTTACACCTGAAGAAGGCCGAAGAATGGATTGGCTGAAACGTTGTGTTTACAACACAAACAAGAATGAGTTCAATCATCCGAAGAACCATTTGAATAGATTCTTTATGTTTTGTGCAGTTTTTATTGGCAAAAGCTTGTAGCACCCAGGTCTGTCAGCCCTCTCTGCTATCCAGATTTGGCTCCTTGTGACTTTTGGCTTTTCAATGCTGAAAAGACCAGATGCAGGGATAAGTTTAAACTTCCAAAGAGGAGCACTTTGAAGGGGACTAAGGAGTCATTGCTCAATATTAAATGGCTGGCTACTTTCTGGACATCTCCTGTTATCAGCAAATATGAATCAGCGAAGGTACACTGAAATTGAATGATAAACATCTATATAGATACAAACAGATTGAGACAGATTTGAACAGCGATTGGTATGGTTAGTCACTCAATAGAAACCATAATACGACCAACGTCTTTTGGCAGCATGCCATGTGTAGGTGATCAATTCAAAAATTGGAAAAAACGGAAGATCAATGAATAAGTTACTTCTCTTGCCTTTTGTTGGGCTGTGATCACTAAAAAAGTATGGATTTTCAAAAAGAACTGGGGGATCAATTTAGCATAAACTAAAACCTATTTAAGGGTGGAATTTTCAAATCTATTTAATGGGGGAATTTTCAAAAATCAATGTTTTTCTACACATAATAAGGAGTGAATGTTTAAATGTTCAGCCCTCTAGCTCCATGTGTGTGGCCTGTATGCAATATATACATACATAGCCAGCCAGTCATCCCAGCTTAAAAACTGAAGAAACCTCTGTTGACAGTTTTGGTGACAGTTTTAGTTGACGATTTCTAATATGGACATATGTGCGTGGATAAGAGCAATGGTATGCAAGCTTGTTTAGCTGACCATTAACTAGTGTACTGATTTTAGTATTCAAAGGTGCCCCATTATTGGAGCATTGTGCCATACTAAGCTAAACTTAGAAGATTGAGTTTGATTGATATAAGTGAGATAAATATGAACAATTAAACTGATGGATAGATATGAACAGATTGAGAAAAATTATGAGTTGAATGGGATACAGCCATTCTCAACCTTTTGGGGGTCCATGTCCCCCTTAAGAGTTCTTTTCAGGTTCCAGTGCCCTCTGTCAAACAGGGATACAAAATGAACAGTCAGAAATTCATTTCAATCCATGGCCCCTTTCAAATGGCCCCTATTGAAAATGGTTGGAACAGATGCACATTTAGTTAATCCTGGAGAGAAGCAGAGAGATTTTCAATTCTTAGTCTAGGGCAGAGCTTGGCAAACTAAGGCCCGCAGGCCCAATTTGGCCCATGGCTGCATTTCATCTGGCCCACTGACTTCATTGAATATGTACAAATATTTTTCTTTTTAGATATGTCCAACGTATCTCTATTAGTCTGTCGGTCGGTTCTGATTAAGTTAAACTACAGGAAGAGAAAGGAAGCTGCTTTGATGTTAAGAAAAGCATGTATGACATCATTAAAGAAACATCTATTCTGTTCAATAGATGACGTATCAAGCATTTGTTTTTTACAGTGTTGCTAAGCATCATTTGTTATTAACAGCTAAAATGGTCTTCAAAAATGGCTAAAATCAGCTAAACTATTCAATTTCCAGCTAACTTTATAACTATAAATGTTATATATACTCATTTAAAGTCCACTTATCAAATAAAATAACCATACACTAAAACTCCAGAACAAATTGTTGATAAAAATTGTACACTTACTTTAATTAAAATTACTAATTATTTTTTTAATAGCCAGATTCTCAGATGAACCATCCTCACCTTCTTCTTCCTCCTGCTACTACTACCACAACTAGTAAAGCTTCTACTTTTGAATTCCTTTGAAATCAGAAATCACAGATATGGACTTAAGGATGGTGGATGCATCATTCTTTCTTTTTCTTCATCTATTTTTGTTAGCAAACAATGAAATACAGTATTAAAAAAATAGAGCAAAATCTCATTTTTGCAGTTGCCTCAAAAGAATCAATGTTTTATAACTAAAAATGTTTTATCCCTATGTATTCCTACTGTTCTATATATGCGACAAGATTTCAACCACAATTTGACAATATTTTGTTCCAAAACTTATTTCATAGTTTTCCTTGATCGATAGTATATAGAAGTGTATGTAGCTATATACACTTATAATGAAAAACATTAAAGTAATTAAAAAAACAAATTGTTTCAATAGGCTTATATGATCATTGCTTCAATTGTTATTGACCTTGGTCTGCAAAACATAAAACATTTCTAATCTGGCCTCCAAAAAAGTTTGCAAATCCCTTGTCTAGGATATAATTCTATGGATTAAAAACATTGCAAACAAAACAGAAATGACCCTACTTTTCCCCTAAAATCAGGTTGATGTTATTCTTATTTTCCATTTTATGATTTTTCCTTAATTAATAAAACGGATTTACTTCCTATTAGAAACTGTCAATCAAAACTGTTACCAAAACTGTCAACATAGGTTTCTTCTCCGCTTTTAAGGTGGTCGAGCTGGCTGGCTATAAATGTATGTATCATGCATACAGGCCACACCAATGGCGCTAGAGGACTGAAAATTCAAACATTTACTGCTTATTATGTCTAGAAACAAACAAAAAAAAAGGTTTTTTAGTGGGATTTAATTTATAATGTAAGTTTATGCTAAATTGGTTCCTTAGCTTGTGTCCAGCAGCATTCAGGCTTGTTTTTTGTAAATTTGGACTTTTTTTTAGAGATTACTGTCTAACACAAGATAGAGAAATAACTTATTCATTGATCACCACTTTTCCAATTTTTTAATTGATCACCCCCAAAACGGCATGCTACCAAAAGACGTTGGTCACGTAACGGTCTCTATTTTTGTTTTTTCATTTTATTTATCTTCTTTATGTCGTTCAGCTGAGATTATTTGTTTAGTATCCTCAAAGACTCTGGGAGAATTTGTGAGACGCATCTGGATAAACAGAGAGAAGAGCCCAAAGATTAGTGCTACAAGGAATGACATTCAGAAAGTAGGCCAAAGGAGAGAGGACCTTGTAGTAGATTCTTGGAGGAGAACTAAAGAGAATTGTAAAAAAAAGTAAAGCATTCGTTTCTTAAGAGACAACTCCCAATGGACGAAGACCCAGTTTCTGTTGCATGCGTCAGCTTAGTGATCCTTGCAAGTTTCAAGTCTGGTTGAGACCAGGACTTTATTCTTACAAGTTTTTATGACCACCTCCTTGGCAGGATGCAAGTCTACTGAAGCGATACCTCCACCCTAATCACACAGCTTAGAGTCTACTCAATTAGAAGGACCTTATGCAGTATTCAAAAGTATTGAGTTGGCCAAAATGTTTGTTCTGTTTTTGTCATTTGATGATGGCATTAGTAGTGTTTAGCTTTAACATGGCATAAACTGGTGCCGCCAAAATTCATTCATTTCTAAAAAAAAAAGCAGTGGCAGCAGTGCTTAGAAGCACTGAAAATGAAATCGGTAGACTGAGTTCAAACTCCAATAGAGAAAATTAAAATTTCTTTTTTCTTTTCATTTTATATGTTTTCAATCTAATAGACCTTCAAACCTTCTGGAGATTTGTCAGTTATGAGTAAAAATGTTGTTAAGATTTTAGAGGGAGAGGAGTTTCATTTACAATGTAACTATAATGCTGAACTGGATCCTTACTTCCCAACAGGGGTGGGGGTGCGAGTGCACACTCCCCCTTATTTCATTTTATGAAATCTCTATAAAATATCATTTGCTTTCCTGTGTTGCTATATTTGAAGTTTTTTTGCTGGGCAATGCTGGGTTCCTGAGCTAGTATATATATATATATATATTGTTTTTTTTACTATCTGCATAAAATATTTAACAGAATTACATTACAAATTATTCACAGAAAACAGCATAAATAATAAAAAACACAATAATAAAATAACTAACAATAATCAAACAACTCAAGATGCAACTGTAGAATAAAAGAAAAATGCCCACTAGGAGGAAACTCTCTAAAAACAAATATAATTTATCAAGTGAATGTCAAAACTAAAGAAAACAACAACATTATGAAATCATATATGGAACCTAAAAAAAACATGAAGTATAACCTTCAGTAACCAGCAGTGAAGAAGGCAATGTACCAAAGTTGGCTTGGTCTAACAAATATCTCTGAGGATTTTAAAATGTAAAATAATTGCCTAGACGAAAAGCTAACATTAATATCTTTCCCTGAAACTACAAAACCTTTTGACAAAACATCAGAATTAATTTCAAAATGTCGCCACGAGAATAAATTTTTATTAAAAAATCAATAACATGAAAAAATTATAATTTCAATGACTAAAAAACAGTTCCCCCAAAAAATAAATGCTATAATCAAAATTTAAAAAAAATTAAATCGTCAAAAGCAATGACGTAATGACACAAGAATTTAATTTTAGTTTGTGTCTGGCAGTGTTCACAGTTGTTGTGAAAATTCATACTTTTTGGTGTTCACCACCCAACAAAAGGTGAGAGAAGTAACTTATTCATTGACCACCCCTGTTTCCAATTTTGTAATTGATCACCCCCAACACTGCATGCTGCCAAACGATGTTGGTCATGTGATGGTCTCGATGGAGTGCCTAACCAGACCTGTTATATAGATGTCTAAAATTAATGTTCTGAAGTTCATCAGGGAAAAATATGAAAATATTTTGTGTTGCAAAGGTAAGAATTTCATTTTCTGTTTTGCTGGAGGAAACTTCATATGCTTTCTCCACGCCTCCAGCTATTTGACAACCAAAGGTGAACAAATCCTTCTTTCTAATTGTTTCACTAACCTAACCACTTATCTTCCTCTCTTCATTACCTCTCAATATCAACTGTTCACCAACTCTTCCTAATCTTTGTCAGTAAGTGCCAAAGATGTGGGAGGAGCTAGATATAGCTAAGAGGTGGAATGTACGCAGGTGTGGAGGTGTGCTGTTGGCTGTAAGTAATGTAATACTTACAATCTCCCCTGCCCATTAGCCTCCGGGAGATTTAGATTTCTATTTCAGCCAGCCTATTGGATCCTTTTCTTTCCCATCTCTGTTGTACTAGGTCTTTCTTGTTTCTTTAGGTAACAGACAGACAGCTGAGGAGAAAGACAAACTTATCAGCCAAAAGTGTGTAGATAATTAAAGAAAAGCTATATCCGCAGACAAACAGTAAACAGAACTTTGGTTTAGAAGTGGTTAGAATGGAGAAAATCAGTTTCAAAGCATCTTTGTTATAATTCACCAAATCATTGTCCGTCTGTCCGTACTCGCCTAACGCAAAAACTACTCAACATAACCCCATGACATTTTCTGTGGGTACAGATGTAACCCTAGGTAAGGTTTTTAGCAAATTAGTTTTTGAAAATCACCCCTGAAAATATGTTTTATGGGGGTGATTGATTTACAATAAAAATTTATCTTGAAATAGATTTTTTGTGCTCAGCTTTCAACTGCCTTAATGCTGCTTTTTTTCAAGAATGGAGCAGTTATTTATATTGTTTTTAGAGAGGGTGGTAGAGTAAGAGGGAGAACAGTGGGTAGTTTATAGAGGAGCTGAGAGAAAGAGAGATGGGCACATTTGTTGTGCTCTGCTTAACAAGAAAGTCTTATTTTGAAGACTTTGATGAAATCCAGTATGTTAGTGAGAGAAGCAAGCACGGATCCAGTGTTGGGTACAGGGGATCCAGACTGGAAAAGCACAATAAAAAAAAATTGTTTCTCTTAAATCAAGATAAACAAATTTTATAGATAAAAATACCCAAATAATTCCAAGTAATCATAAATCAACCTTAATTGCGAGCGCTAAACATTTTACAATCGGCTCACTGATACCATCACAGAGACACCTGAAGCTAGTTTATGCTAAATTGATGCCTTAGTTTGTGTCTGGCAGTGAACATGCAAATGCTGCCATTGATTGTTCATAATGTATACAAACCATTTCACAATATGCCTTGTTGAAAAACTGAAAAACTAAGTTATTCTGAATACTGCTGTGATATAAATTATTGTCCTGTCTACCATGAAGTGTGACTGATATTTTTTCATAAAATTTTAAATGAGTCATATCTCAGTGATGTTTAACAGTATTATGAGCAAGTAGAAACTCTCAATGAATAAATAAGTTCACTACATTGTCAGCAAGTATGAAGATAAATGTGTGTCTTGAACTTATAAAGAATGTTTTTTCCCAGAAATTGGTGACAGGTATCAATGAATGATGATATAGGTAATTTTTCATCTTGTCAAGACCTGTTTACAATGACAAAAATAAACCTTTTAGAATATTCTGGATCCCTAGAAAATGATTGATCACAGATTTCAAACTTGGATAAAAAAAAAAATCAAACAAACAGGTCTGGTTAGTCACTCAATAGAAACTGTCATGCGGCCAGTGTCTTTTGGCAGCATGCTGTGTTGGGGTGATCAATTAAAAAATTGGAAAAAAATGGTGATTGATGAATAAGTTACTTTTCTCATCTTTTGTTGGGCAGAGATTACTAAAAAAGTCGGAATTTTCAAAAAGCAAGCGTGAATGCTGCCAGACACAAACTAAGGGATCAATTTAACATGAACTTACATTGCAAAATGAATCCCTCACTAAAAAACCTATTGGAGGGGGGTGTAAAAAAAACCGTTTTTTTCTAGATATAATAAGGAGTAAATGTTGAAATTTACAATCCTCTAGCCCCATTGGTACAGCCTGTACACATGATACATATATAATCAGCTAGATAAACCAACTTGAAAACTGAAGAAACCTATGTTGACAGTTTTGGGGACAGTTTTGGTTGACAGTTTTTTAAAAACCAATCAAATACATGGACACCACTACATTCAAAATGTTATACATAACCCTAGCCAGACCGCATGTAGAATATACAAGTATTATCTGGTCTCCATACACCAAAAATGCCAGAAAATGTTACCAAGCGGTGCCACAAGTTAAAGACCTGCCAGATGAACAACATATAAATAATGCCATTTTGTGTGGACATATTTTGGAGTTGAGTATAGAAAAGATGAAAGGTGTAGCTGGTCTACACTCCTAGATATGAACAAAAAACACAGCATGACATGTTTTGTGCGGACACTAGCTTCTATATATATGGATTATTTAAACAAGTATCCTCAGCATTTTTATTTTGATCATGACATTCTGGTCACAGCATTCTCCAACCTTCCTCAGGTGTAGGTTGCATCAGATAATCTTAGAAGAGAATTTCTTATTTCATGCAATAATCTTTATCTAAATTTTAGTTGATGAATCAGATAAAGATTCTTTTGCATTTTAGAATATTCTAGCCCATAATAAACACTGCAGTGATATCTTTTGATAACTTAGTAGCATGCCTATAGTAAAGTGCGACTACTATTAATCACTGCTACCCACAACAGACCAGTTTGAACACTGTTGCTGAGTTTAGGTTATTCATGTGTTCTGACATTTATATGTATCTTTGTATTTATGTAGCTATCTATGTATCTGGACTCCAACCCTAACTGTTCATAGTAGGAACTTGAAATTTTGCACACACACTCCCCTTAATGAGTAGGGAAAGTATTGTTTTGTTTTTTGAAAATTGCCCCCTAAATAGATATTTAGTTGGAAGTTCAATTTTCAATGTAAGTTTATCCTAAATTGATCCCTTAGTTTGTGTCCAGCTGCATTCACGCTTGTTTGTTTTTTTAAATCATGAATTTATGGTTCAAACCTTACTGGTAGCATTTTCATCAAGTTAACTTGATTTTACCACCACCACTGCTTAATTTACAAGGTAAAAAAAAGCATATATGGGTGGTAGTGATTCATAATTTTCCTTGGAATACTAGTTTTTGAGTAATACTGTAAAGTGAAAATACTCATTTTTTGTCTAAATTCCGTATGAAGCATTTTGATTATTAAGTTTTGTTGTTCTGTCAACTTGTTGAATTTAATATAAAAAAATTCAGGTCATTTTACATTCTACCAGTGTTTCTTTTTTAAGTAAGCAACTATGTTTGGAAATAAAGCAGTAGCTTCTGACAAGATTTGAACTCACATCCTCTATCGGGAGCCTGTCCGACATAGAGGATTCCTTACTGATTTGGCCTCGGAAACTAACTAACAGGCAAAATTCAAATTTAGTCAGGTAGCCACATCCTTTTTCATCCAATTTTCTTCATTCCATATTATTTGTTTACACCTAATAGTAGTAGATATAATAGTCTAAAGTCGTTCAAATTTAGCATTTTCATTATTATTAATTTTTGACTAGTTTATCTTTCATTTATCTTTCATTTATTACTTTCATTTTTATTGTTGCTTTTTATTGCAATGCTCAATTTGTATAAGATATTACAGCTGTTAATTAAGCAGCATGGATTGGAAATGAAGAAGTAACCTCTGACGAGATTTAAACTCACATCCCATATCCTTGGGAGTGCATCTAACATGGATGGTGTCTTCCCAATTTGGCTACGGAGACCAATTAGCTCAGCAAAGTTAAATGCTATATGACTAGATTTAACTTTCTCATCTGTTTCGCCATGCCATATTGTTTGTTTACTATCTGGTAGTAGCAGACATAATTTAACTGTCCCTTTATCAATGGAGACCAAATGGTCTCTATTGATTCTGAGGCTGAGTTTTTTTAACATTCTTGCTGGTTCTTGACATGCATGTGCATTCACAAAGTTCATCATCTTCAACCTTCACAAAATTTCTTGTGCCACTCGAACACACATTTGCACGTGACATGCATTCTCAGTTAGCATATGAAAACATTCGGTAGCCATTCTGTTCAATTTCTCAAAGATTCCAAGTTGATGCATTGCTCAATTTTTTAACTGACTTTTTTTACGACATGTCAGAAAATCATGTCTACTTCAAGCGATGCATAACAACAAATTGAAGATGTAAGTGGATTGGAATTTTCAGAGGTTATTTATGGTTGCCCATTGATCAAGGTATACCATGTAGTTCACTCATGCACACTGTGATTTGACCAGTGATGGAAATGGAGGGGGGTACGCATGGGTATACCTACTTCTCAATTTTCAGCATATACCTACTTCTCAATTTCCAGTTTTTCAATGGAGACATTTATTAGTAGCCATCCTCAGGGGTGCCACCAGGTAATGGCAAAACGGGTAGTCACCAGTCACTTCGGTCATCCCTGATGGACCCCTCTGTGATCCCCAAGCATAAATCCTAGATACAGCCTTACCGTGTACCACTGGTTTCAAACCTTTTCATTACCAAGAACCCCTTTTATTTAAATGAATTTTCCCACCGACCCCAGGCTTTTGAAAGATTTTCCTACTCAACAAACTCACAGACCCCAGGTTTTTTAAATGTCTGTCTACTCAACAAGCTCACAGACCCCAGGCTTTTAAAAGGTCTGCCTACTCAACAAGGTCACAAACCCCCAGTAATACCTTTGTAGACCCCCAGGGGAGCGTGGACCCCATGTTGGGAACCATGGATCCCCAAAACCTGCAGGCTCCCAGCTTGGGAACCACTGCCATATCCCTAGTTCCTAGAGCCCATTTCCATCACTTGATTTGACTTACATAAGATCAGTCTCATTATGTAATAACCATGTATGTGTGCATGTGTGCATATGCATACATATACTTAAGATCAAAAGACTAATTACAAGATATATGTTTAAACTTTGTGATTTATATATATATATATATTTTTATTTTCTGATCCAAGATGGCACAATTATGTTCTGTAATTGTTTGATTCATTTTCTAAAGATGAAAGGCCAATAGAAGGAAGACAAGTAGACAATATGTTGTTCACATTAAAACTAATTTCATGAATATCGAACCCTTTTTTTTCTTTTTCTTTAGCTTCAAAGAGAACTGTTTTGTTTCTGATTCTTCAGCTAGAAATGTATACGCTACATTTATAAAACTATCGTTGAGCAGAACAATTTGAGAAGTACAATAGTAGTGAAACAAATGACTTTGAGAATAAAGAGAGGAAAAATGTCATCTTCCAATTCAATTGTGAGAATGGTGAATCGGAAGGAAGAGAAAGCCAAGGAACATCAGAGCAGATAGAGAATAAATGAACCTGTAGAATAAACTGCAGGAAAAACTTGTTTGTGATTTTACTCGTTTTCTTTTCTTTCCTGTTCTCATTACCTAGGTTATGTATTCACCCATGTTTGCCTGTCTGTCAGTTTGTTTGTCTTTTTGTCAACACAATATCTCCAAAAATTCTCAATGAATTTCAATGACATTTTGTAGAAGGCTGGGCCTTGGCCTAAGGAACAATTGATAAATTTTTGTGCGGATCCAGGGATGAAAAGTAATGCATAGACTGAAACATGACCTCAACCGAGAATACATGAAACAAAATTAAC
>VCCN01002162.1:8947137-8977048 GCA_006491835.1 Architeuthis dux | reverse complement strand
GATGATGATGATGATGATGACGATGATGATGACGATGACGATACAAAATAAGACAGAACATTGGTGAAGAGTAATGGTTATCCATTGTAAGATAAAAGCATCTGTTCATTGTAATATAATCCATTGCAAGTCATCCATCGCAAGATAAAAATCCTAACTCACACATTGTTGCCATCAATCACAATAAAACAGAAATAATAGCCATAGAATTGCAATGAAGGAAATGTCCATCATTTGAAGTTAATGGGTTAATTATTAATATAGATTAACGTCTAACTACTTTTTTTTATTTATTCATAATTCATTTTCAGCTCCAAAATAAGGTGCAGTTTAGTAATCACTGGTTTATTGCTGGGTTTAGGTTATTCATGTATTCTGACAGTTATATGTATCTATGTAAGGTAGATGTGATTAGACAATGTGGAAAAAAAAAGATTGAGAAAAGTGTGTTACATCTCAAACATATTATTATGATGAAGATAAACCTTTATGCATTTTGTTGTTGCGAACGACTTCATCAGAAGAAATTTGAACATTGCAGAGACTTCTGATGAAGTTGTTTGCAACAACGAAATGCATAAAGGTTTATCTTCATGATAATAAATATATTTGAGACATGACACGCTTTTCTCAATCTTTCTTTACCACATTGTCTAATCACATCTACCATTCTGTCGGATTCCCTTACAACCACACAACAAACACATATCTATTTATCTATCTATCTTCACCCAACCCTAACTGTTCATAGTAGAAAGTTGAAATTTTGCGCACACATTCCCCTCAATGAGTAGGGAAAAGGATTCTTTTATTTTTTGAAAATTCTCCTTCAAAATAGGTTTTTAGTGGGGGTTCAATTTTCAATATAAGTTTATGCTAATTCATCACTAGTTTGTGCCTGCTTGTTTTTGAAAAGCCCAACAAAAGGCGAGAGAAGTAACTTATTCATTGATCACCCCTCAACACAGCATATATGGGTGGTGGTGATTTATAATTTCCCTTGGAATGCTACTATTGTCTTTTCCTTTTGATGGTATACATTTTCTACATTCAGTACAACATTCTGCAGTGAATGAAATAAGATGGTGGTTCAATCTAACAAAAGTAGGCATTGTACAAATGCTTAGTGTGTATCTGTGGCAAGGAGGTTAAACAAGACCTTTGTATTTTAACTATCATTAAATAGAAAAAACAATATCTAAAATTCTAAATATCTAAAACAAATTTTGCAGATCATCAATAATTTATTAATGTATTGTTATTTGTTATTATTTCACATCACTCACTCAGTGATATTGTCTGCTTTATCCTTGCTCTCTGTTCCCAAATTATCTGATGAAATGAAGAGATTGTCCATTATTGAACCACATAATCTCATTTGTTTCTATGGTTTGTATATGCGCAAATATTGGAAAAAATATGCACTGATTTGTAAAAAGATTGTACGGATTCCTATGGACAGACTTTTAAATTAATGTACATTTTTGGAATGAGTTCAAAATAATAGGGAACATCAACATAGAGTGCATTGGATGTAGGAAGCTGTTTACATGAGTCTGACAAAAGGTTGCATAACCAAAGCCAATATAGAGTTCAATGGGGAACACAGAGTTCGATAGGGAACATCAATAGAGGGTGCAGGAGCTGAAGTAAGCTGTTTCTGTAAGTCTAAAAAAAAGGCTGCATAAGCAAAACTATTATTGCATTCACAGGCCCATACTATGTGGAAAACGTTAGGGAGGGGGACAAGGATTTGAAAACAGGCCTGGTTCAATGTGATATGACTGACATGCATAGACTTTTAAATTAATCTATGAGATAAAAATAATAGATAGAGAACCTCGCTGGAAGGTGCATAGGGTGAAGGATGCTGTTTACATGAGATTGACAAAAGGCTGCGTAAGCAAAGCCAATATAGAATTCAATGTGATGTGGCTGCCTTTTCTCAGTAAAGAACATGGAGGGACTTTTAAATTAATCTACATTTTTGAAATGAGGTCAAAATATAGGGAACTTCAGTGGAGAGTGTATGGGATGAAGGCAGCTGCTTACAAGAGTCTGACAATGGACCATATAAGCAAAGCCAATATAGAGTTCAATGTGATGTGGCTGTCTTTTCTCAGTAAAGAACATGGAGGGACTTTTAAATTAATCTAGATTTTTGGAATGAGATCAAAATAATAAATAATACATTGTGACCGATTCAAGTGGTGCCTGCATTGCAATTGATTTTTGCCTGATTTATTTTTTGCTCATTAATTAACAATTTGCTTTTATTATTAATTCCCAATTACTTACAAGTATATTCTTGCGAGTTATCTTTATTCTTTGTTTTAAAATGTTCTAATTATTGATTTGTGGATGAACATCAATAAACTGCAAGTCAAACCATATAAGTTTTGGAAAAGCAATTCATTCAAGTAAAATCAGTGAACCCTGTAATCTGATTTTGTTATCATTCAAAAATAAGAATATAAAATAAAATATAAAATCAGATGCAACAATTTAAAAGAACAAACAACTAGCATTCCAAGGGAAATTATGAATCGGTGCCACCCGTATATCCTTCTTTTTACCTTGTAAATTAAACAGTGCTGGTGGGCAGTGATTACTAAATAGTCCAAATTTTCAAAAAACAAGTGAGAATGCTGCTGGACACAAACTAAGGGTTGAATTTGGCATAAACTTATATTATAAATTGAATCCCCTACTAAAAACCTATTTTGGGGGAATTCTCAAAAAACAAAAAAGATCTTCCCTACTCATTGAGGGGAGTGTGTGTGCAAAGTTTCAGTGTTTCTACTATGAACAATTAAGGCTGGGCAAAATCCAGATACATAGATAGATACATAGATACATATAAATGTCAGTGTTGTGGGTATTGGTGATTAATATTACATCATTGAACTAAGTTGTAGTTCGACATATTTTACCGAAGACCAGATCTTTAAGTTGATTGTTGGAATAGCTGAATTACCCAAGAAGTCTTTGATGTGAAATATCATTAGAGCAACAGGCAGTGGGAAATAAATGAATGCACTAAAATTGCTTCCGTACAATGCAGTGAATTAGCACTGCAGAATTAAATTAAAAAATACTAAGGAAATAATGATTCCCTGCTTCTATCAATGCCTTTAAAAAAAAGTGCCGGTTAAAAGAAAGAGACAAATAGGGAATAGTGTATTCTTTGCTCTATTATAAAGAAAATGATGAATATTTTCAATTTTGTTACCTTCTGCAATTTTGAAATGAGTTATTATCATTTCAAGAATTGTTCAAACTACTGATCTCATTCTTGTTTTTGTTGCTTTTATTGTTCATTCGGGCATCTATTTCACTTACAAACTAGTTACTCTCTTTCTCTGAAAGAAAATTGTAATTTAGCTCTAAATTATCATCATCATCAGCCGTTATAAATCTACTGCTGGACAAAGGCCTTTCCCATTTCTTTCCATGACGACCTATCTTGTGCCAAGTCTTACCGGCAAACTTTTCTCATCCCTCCATCTTGTGTCTGGTCTTTTTCTACTTCTTTTACTGTATATATATATATATATATATACACTCTAATGAGCCAAATAGTATGACCACGTGCCTGATACAGTGTTAGTCCTCCATGTCCCCGTAAAACTGATCTGGCATAACTCTACAAGACCTCTAAAGTTTTCTTCTGGGATCTGGTGCCAAGATGTTAACAGCAGGTCCTTTAACTGCTGCAAGTCAAGTAGTGGGAGTTCTGCAGAACAAACTTGTAATAAGTGTTCAATGAGATCAATATCTGGGGAGTTTGGTGGCTAGGGAAACACAGTGAAGTCTTTTAGAGATATTGTGTGGACATATAGCTACGTTGCGGGGAGGTAACTGTAAAGATTTCCTGGATTCACCCCAAAATTTAATTACTTATTCCTTAGCCACCCTTCCACAAAGTGTCATTGAAATTCATTGAGAAGCATGTGCCATTGATGTAAATAACAATGAATAAATGAGTTTGTGAGTACATATTTTGTTGCCTTTTAAATCTGTTGGTATCTGTCATCATTAGCTTTATATTACACATGTTGCTAAGAATCAAATCGCCCATATGGTGCACATTGCTGGAAATGAGTAGAGCTGGTAGGTATTGTAAGCTTTAATGACAGATATTAGCAGATTAAAAATGCAACAAAAGATTATGTACTTATAGGTTCGTTTTCAAATAATGACTGCGATCAACAAAACACGTGTGTCCTTCTGAGTTCTTTCTTCTACTAAAAACACAATGCAATAATGGCTGCTCGTTGACTAAGAGGAATAACTCATGATACTTAACAGGTATATTTTCCACCATTTATTGTCTGTAAAAAGATATCCCATAATAGACGTGGTAGAAATTTAGTTCCCCCTCCTGTGATGAAAAACAGCAGTGAACATGCTAAGACTTTACACAATAGCAGCTATAGGTTGCGGGTATCACAACTGTTCAACTCTGTTGCAGGTGAAATAAGAGATGTTCCAGTAGAAACTACAAGTCGAAGATTAAATCCCTGCTGGACAGATACCTACAAACCATCCGAGATGAGCCAACACTGGATACAATACAGAAGCAGCATCCAACTCAATGGTTCATCAGAGCAGGACAAAGGACAGTCACACAGTGATAATCCGCAGAAATTAACTCCCTGAAAGCCAAAATACAGAATGACAAAATGACCTATCTTTTCTTCTGAATTGTACACCTAAAGAATAGAGTGGTCAAAATGTTATGCTAACACTAACAACAAAGGCACCATAATGAATGAGTTCAAGAATGAATGAGTTATGGGGTGGGGGCATCCAGGGGGACCAGATAAGGAAATATTATAAATGAAAAATCCAAATAATCTTAATTAATAATAAACTAGCATATCCATATATGCTGTGTTGGAGGTGATCAATGAATATGTTACTTCTCTCGCCTTTTGTTGGGCAGTGATCACTAAAAAAGGTCTAAATTTTCAAAAAAACAAGCAAGAACACCACCGGGCACAAACTAAGGGACCTATTAATAACAGGTCTGGTTAGTCACTCAATAGAAACCATAAGGCGATCAACATCTTTTGGCAGCCTTCCGTGTTGGGGTTGATCAATTAAAAAAATTGGAAAAATGGTGATCAGTGAATAGGTTACTTCTCTCGATTTTTGTTGGGCAGTGATCACTAAAGAAATCTGAATTTTCAAAAAAACAAGTGTGAATGCTTGCTAGACACAAACTAGTGATCAATTTAGCATAAACTTTCATTGTAAATTGACCCCCCCCACACACACACACACAAAAAAGCTATTAAGGAGGAGATTTTTTTTTAAAAAAGAAGTTTTTTGTAGCATAATAAGGAGTAAATGTTTAAATTTGTAGCCCTCTTGCTCCATTGGTGCAACTGTACAGATGATGCATAGCTAGCCAGCCAGCCAGGGAGAATCACTCAAAAACTGATGAAAACTATGTTGACAGTTTTGGCTGAGGGTTTCTCATAAATAACACTCTTGTGTCATTTTATGTTCAATCAGGGAAAACTAGTGACCAATTTAGCATAAACGTACATTGCATATTGAACCCCCATCTAAAAACCTATTTAGGAGGTGAATTATCAAAAATCAAAAAGAATATTTTCCCTACTCATTCAAGTTTCTACTATGAACGGTCAGGGCTAGGTGAAGTCTGGATACATAGATAGATACATATAAATGTCAGAACATATGAATAACCTAAACCCAAAAATAAACCAGTGTTGCGTATAGTGATGATTAATTAATCTTAATAAAAACAAAAATGTATTATTTTGTTTTTCATCTAATAAAAGTAAGATGCCTTCCGTCTTATTCTTCATAATTTTTTTATCTAATGGTTCTGTGGTAAATATGATTCATTTTTTCTACTTTACTCTTTGTCTATTTTTGTGCTAAAAAGCTATGACTCAAATGTAATAAAAAAATGCTGGATCGCATATTACTTTCTTGATTCTGATGTTTTTTTCTTTTCCACGTATTCATTTGCAAAAATAAATATTTCCATTTGGACCCCATCCTGCTCAAAATTCTGGATCCGCCCCTGATTATTTTAACTTAATTAGAAACTGTCAACCAAAACTGTCACCAAAACTGTCAACATAGGTTTCTTTCAGTTTTCAAGTTGGTCTGCCTGGCTCACAGGCTACACAAATCAGGCTAGAGGACTGAAGATTTAAATATTTACTCCTCTTTATGTCTAGAAAAAACGTTTTTGGTTGTTTTTTTTAAAATTCCCCCTTAATAGGATTTTAGTGGGGGGTTCAATGTGCAATGTAAGTTTATGCTAAATTGGTCACTTAGTTGTGCATCATTCATGCTTGTTTTTTGAGAGTTCAGACTTTTGTTAGTGATCGCTGTCCAACAAAAGGCGAGAGAAGTAACTTATTCATTGATCACCCCTTTTTCCAATTTTTTAATTAATCACCCCGAATACAGTAATTATATATATTAGAAACCGTCAACCAAAACTGTCACCAAAACTGTCAAAATAGGTTTATTCAGTTTTCAAGTTAGTCCGGCTGGCTGGCTATGTATGGATCACGCATACAGGTCACACCAATGGAGTTAGAGGGCTGAAAATTTCAACATTTACTCTTTATTATGTCTAGAAAAAACACTGTTTTTGTTTGTTGAAAATTCCCCTTCTGAATAGGTTTTTAGTGGGGGGGTTCAATTTACAATGTAAGTTTATGCTAAATTGATCCCCAGCTTTAGACCGTTTTTTTTGAAAATCTAACAAAAAGTGAGAGAAGTAACTTATTCATTGATCACCACTTTTTTTTATTTGATCACCCCCAACATGGCCTGCTGCCAAGAGATGTTGGTCATGTGACGGTTTCTATTGAGCGACTAACCAGACATATTTTAATTTAATTCTAATCTCAGTTGAGTTCAGTGCACACCTGTTTTCGAGACTTCCTTCCTCTTTCAATCACTTGGTCGGGAATCAAATTTATTTTCCTGAATTCACCTTTCATCTTTAACAAATTAAATTTACTAATCATTTGAGTGCGATCACATTTAGGATTCCCATCCACCAGAAATTGAACTCATCAATAGTTTTTCCCCGCATCTGGTATGGAAAATAATAACAATTTATCATTAATTCATAGAGAGAATAAATAATAATAATAATAATAGAATGATAAGATTATTAGCAAAAACTCGAATAGAAGGAATTTGTTTTGCTTTGCAAAGAGCCTATAAATCAATATTTGCCATAAGATTCCAACTTTACTCTAAGGTTGTATGGAGGACTTGGAAAAGAATAAACTCATTGTGATACTAAATTGTTAATTACTGTATGAATACACTTGTTGGGAATGGTATATGTATAGGCGAGGTATATGTATTCACTCGTGTCTGTCTGTCTGTGTATCCATCTGTTTGTCCACACAATATCTCCAAAGGTTTTCAATGAGATTTTGTGGAAGCTGGACTATGGGTTATGGAAGTAGTAATTCAATTTTTAGGCAGATCTAGAAAAAGGAATATGAATTGAAAGCAAAAGAGATTGGAAAGAGATGGAAAAGAAAAAAGAAAGAAAGATATACAATAGTCCCCCCTTATCTGCAGGGGATATGTTCCAAGAGCTGCAGCTGATGTCGAAGCCACCAATAGTAGCAAAACCTATATATACTTATGATTTTCCCTGCACATATATACCTATGATAAAGTTTAATTTATAAATTAAGCACACACAATTAGAGATTAACAGCAATAAATTAATAATAAAATAGAACAAGATTTGTTATACGTTATATTAAATTTGTCTAGTTTTTTACCTTCATCCTAATTTTAGTTGTTTTTATACAACTTATTAATTTGGGCCACTGTTTCTATGGCAACGAATAACAGAGCAATCTGAAATACAGAGTAAGGCTTCGGTGAGAATCAAACTCACACCCTCATTGCCAGAGGGAGACTAGTTTACACTTAGCTGCTTTTACCAATCGGCCACAAAGACTTCATGGATTAGCAGAAGCTGATTTACACTTACAAACTCACTCCTTACAACCGACTCTCTGTGCCATATTTATGTTGTTTTATATATGAGACCTAGTAGTCTTTTTTATGAATCAATCTATTATTATTGGATGAAGTATTGTAACACACCACTTAAATTTGACTATTCAGTAGATCTTGGCAACATCAGCATACAATATTTTCTTCCTTTATTAAGTCAAGAACTTTCACCTTTTCACTTAAAGGAAGCACTTTACAGCTTTTTTTTTTGGCATATCCAAATTGCCAGCTTCACTATTCTTCTGCTCTGGGACCATTATTGAATAAAACTTATGAATTGTTTGATTGTAGGTAACTGAAACAGCTGAAAGTGAAACCGTGAATAAAGGGGCGACTACTGTAAAGGGGAACTGAAAAGCAAAAGAAAGAAGAGGAAAAAAAAATTCAAAAGAAAAAAGAAAATAGAAAAGGTAAAGAAGGATAAAAGAAAGACTGTAAAGAAGAAGGCGAAGAAGGAAAGATATAGTTCAAAATATACACAAAAGAAATACGTGTGTAAATGGAGGGAAAAAAATGAACGAAAAATAAAAGAAAAAAATGAAGAAAAAAAAGAGGTAATAAAGAATGAATTATAAAACATGTTCAAATAATAAAAAAAAAAATGAAGGGTAGGTTGGGAAATAGTTCAAAATATAAACAAAAGGAATGAAGTGTGTAACCGAAGGATGAAAATGAAAGAAAAATAAAAGAATGAAGAAAAAACAAAAAGAAATAAAGAGTGAATAATAAAACATGTTCAAACATAAAAAAACAAATTATAAATAAATGAATAACGGGTGGGTTGGGAAACGAGTGTCAGTTTAGGAATCTGTAAAATTAATCATAGAAAATTACTTGTGGCACCTGAGAGTAGTTCTGTAATTTTCTACAGGCCAGAAATAGCAAAGGTTTAGCCACTTTCTGTTTCCAATTCTTCAACTACCGACACATAATCCTTTGCACAAACTCCTGCTCTTGATATTTCAAAAGGATGGAGATCAAGTTTTGAAGAGCACTACAGAATTAATTAGAAAGGCAGGTACATCTGTTATCTTTTAAGAAAAAGTAGGTAGGTTAAAGTTTCTATAACAGAGGCATAGCTGAGGGAGTATGTGGAGGGGTGCTATTTGAAAATGCCCACCGGCCCCCAATGGCGAAGGGCCCCAAAAAGCTTGATAATTAGCAGTTCAACTTCTGCATTTACACTGTTATTATACAATAACAAATCTCACAAGCCTCCCAGATACCCAAATTTCTAGCTATGCCCCGGCCCAGAACTGCTCAGTTAAAAGTAGCTATAAATGGCCTAGAATTGTTGTTTTTGACAGAAGCAATTAAATTATAATCTCTGCCGGAAGCAACTTATGGAATTTAATTTAAGATTGCAATCAGCTTTGTAAAATAAGCATCATCTTTTCTTTGTTTTACTTTACAAAAGACACTCCAGATTTTCAAATGCAAATTACAAGGTTTTATAAATACACTAGGCTGCCAACAAAAGGTGAAAAAGATATGATAATGTCTAATCTCAAAATTATAGAAGATATCTTCCTTATGGATTGTGCACCTGGAGAAGGCCATAGAATGGATTGGTTGGAACATTGTGGTAACAATAGAAGCAGCAAAAAGAATGAGATCAATAGTCCAAACAACTCTTGGAATGATAATGTCTAATCTCCAAATTACAGAAGATATCTTCCTTATGGATTGTGCAACTGGAGAAGGCCATAGAATGGATTGGCTGGAACATTGTGGTAACAATAGAAGCAGCAAAAAGAATGAGATCAATAGTCCAAACAACTCTTGGAATGATAATGTCTAATCTCCAAATTACAGAAGATATCTTCCTTATGGATTGTGCAACTGGAGAAGGCCATAGAATGGATTGGCTGGAACATTGTGGTAACAATAGAAGCAGCAAAAAGAATGAGATCAATAGTCCAAACAACTCTTGGAATGATAATGTCTAATCTCCAAATTACAGAAGATATCTTCCTTATGGATTGTGCACCTGGAGAAGGCCATAGAATGGATTGGCTGGAACATTGTGGTAACAATAGAAGCAGCAAAAAGAATGAGACCAATAGTCCAAACAACTCTTGGAATGATAATGTCTAATCTCCAAATTACAGAAGATATCTTCCTTATCTTCCGATTGTGCACCTGGGGAAGGCCATAGAATGGATTGGCTGGAACATTGTGGTAACAACAAAAGCAGCAAAAAGAATGAGATCAATAGTCCAAACAACCCTTGGAATGATAATGACACATCTCAAAATTATAGAAGATATCTTCCTTATGGATTGTGCACCTGGGGAAAGCCATAGAATGGATTGGCTGGAACATTGTGGTAACAATAAAAGCAGCAAAAAGAATGAGACCAATAGTCCAAACAACTCTTGGAATGATAATGCTACATCTCAAAATTACAGAAGATATCTTTCTTATGGTTTGTGCACCTGGAGAAGGCTATAAAATGTATTGGCTGGAACATTGTGGTAACAACAAAACCAGCAAAAAAAGAATGAGATCAAACAACTCTTGGATAGATAATGACTCATCTCAAAATTACAGAGGGTTCCAAAGAAATAAATAAATTAACTTGGCATTAACAGTGTTCGGTGGAATCAGCTTTGTATCAGCTCTTTTTTACACCCATGACTGTGGTAAAACAAATTAAAAGCAAAAGAAAAATGTTTCTTTCACTGCAATCCATTTAAAACCAATGGCATCCAATTTGTTCATTATTTGCAGATTGTCAGACAGATGGAAGGAGATTGATAGAGAGAGAGAGTGGGGGAGAGGTAAACATTTGGAGCAGGTGGCCTTCATGCCTGGCTAAATTCCTGCTAAAAGGAAGTGATAGAGATGAAAGTTGTAGAGTGAGGAAAGACAGTGTTTTAAAAGAGGAACAAAGACAGGAAATTATTCAATGAATTATTGGGACGAGCATTCTCTCTTGTCTAATTTCAATCATGACAGTCCAGCTGGCGGGTTCTATGACTTACCTAACATGGATGTCACATCTTGTATGTTAAGTAAGTATCATGAGTTATTCCCCTTAGGCAGAAGACTTCCACTAGGGGGCGCTGTTTTACGTTCTGGTCAACAAGCAGCCATTTTGTATTATGTTATCAGTAGAAGAAAGAGTTCGGGAGGACACACATGTTTGGTTGACCATGGTCATTATTTGAATAAAAGGACCTGTAATTATATAATATGTTGTTGCATTTTTAATCTGTTAATATCTGTCATTAAACCCAGCTTACATTGTAATCTACCCTTTTTTATTTTGGTATGAATTTCCACATCATCTCTGTTTAAAATTTACTTTACTAAGAAATATTTCTCCCTTGACAAGTAAGGAAATGAAGGCCAAAAGAGAGAAAAGAAAATGCAAAGAAGACTTGATGTGAAATACACCTGAAAATGACCAGAGAAATTTTTAATTTTTGAAAACACGCAGACAACATTTATATTTTTCAGATATCTTCATCCTTCACAATTCAAAACTGACTCTGTGTATGTGTGTATATATATGTCAGAGAGATCCCAATTTTTAATTTTTGAAAACCTGCAGACAACATTTATATTTTTCAGATATCATCATCCTTCACAATTCAGAATTGACTGTGTGTGTATATATATGTTTATATAATGTCTGTACTTGAATCATTCCTTTTTATCCACAATTATTAACATACAGTTTAAGCCAAGGTAGTCTCACTCATGGAACTATCATACAAGTTGTGGTAATTACATAGCTGGTAGTGTCACTTTTCCTCTTTTGGTGTAGACAATGGCCTTTTTCTTACCCCTGTCATCTATCTGCAACTTTATACTTGGTGTATTAGTCAATTCCTATATTTAATGTTTTCAATGCTTAAAAAATATGCCAGCACATACAGAACTTTTGAGTTATTTTTATCTGAATTAATTCTTAAACCTGAATTTTATGATAGGAGACAGCAAAAAATATCTCAAATTTATTGTCTCCATTGCACATTTAATAAGACTTAGCCTTTATACATCAACCAAGCAATATCTTTACATCAAGAGATATTCACAAATATCAATCGAAGGTTTTATATCTCCAATCAAATGAATATTCATCAACCACCGTTATGGTAGATATCCATCCAGTTTAATTCTCAGTGTATTTGTTTTGATATCTATTTCTCTGTCTGAGACAAATTTAGTCATTTTGAGTTACGTTTGGTTGATAACAAAGAGGTTTCTGACTCAAAAATCTATTTTGATTTGTATCATCAAATCAAATCTCTCCCTTTAGCTCAGAGCAGCCATTCTCAATTGCTTTTTGGCCGTGGCCCCCTTAAGAGCTCTTCTCAAGTTCAAGTTCCCCCTGTTAAACAGGGATACAACATAAGCAGATAGACAGAAATTCACGTATTATTGACCACCAAGAAAACTTGAACATTCTGGCATACTGGATAAAGCTTAAAAAAGACTATGAAATTAAACATCTATCAGGTCTAATGCAATCTTTGAGCTTGGTACCTTTCTGCAAGTTTCATGATGAATTAGAAAATGACTGTCGGAGATCATCTTTTGTCTCAATATCAATTCTGTTCCTGGATTTTGTCAAGGAAACGACCTTGCTGAATCCACACTCAACCAAATATCTTTCCTGTGACCAATGACTGTTTTAGATAATGTACAGATTGTGTTTCCCATGTGAGGAATCAAACCATAGTCTCCAAAGTGACTGGTGAGGATACTGTCATAATTTTAGGTTACAAAACGTTCAGTAATGGTCCCATTTGTAATTATTTCAGTTTGGGGACAGGCCAGCGATCTTCTTAGTCTAGTGGCAGGACGGTTGAAAATATAGCTTGAACATCTTTAGTTTTGGTTGTTGAGTTCTCACTTTATTCAAAATGTTGAGAATGAGAGGTTGAACTAGGGATAAGGTTTCTTCTTCAGTCAAACAAAGGAACTCATTTCGTCTGACCACTTCCGACCATCCAATAAGTAGTGGTGGTGCTAGGTCTCAAGGCGCCCCCACCCCCCAATCCTCAGATATATTGCACCCCCAGACCTCCATTGACCCCCCCCACACACACACACACCATTTGCCAATGCCTATGTACCACTTCTGCAATAAGGCCGAAATAAAATCTGACTCCTTTTGCTTCCGCTAGTTCTTTTTGTAGCTTACTGGTCATCTTTTTATACATTTTTATGGTCAGAGCCACATAATCATACATATACATAAATCACGCGACCTGATTATGTGATCTGCACGCATTCAACAGCATGTTACATTGACGGTACCCTCCGAGTTCAGACTATGCTGTTGAATATATTAAAATACTTGTAATATATTCAACAATACTTACTACTCTGCTACCAAAGTCTTAGGAGTATAATCTGTTTTTTGTTACTTAAAATCATTATTTAAGCTTCTGTTGTAGAACAAGCTAGTCTTTCTACTAATCTAAAAGCTTTCTTATTTTGGTATAAGATTTCAGTCATACATCAGCGAGTACAATGCAATCTTGAATATAATGCTAACCCCTACTATTTGTAGGTAAAAATCAGTAATATGCATATATGTTAAATTTTTTAAATTCGAACATAATGCTACCTTCAAATTCTGTCCTGAAACTTTCTTGGTTTTTCAGGATCTTATAAGTGTTAGCATCCATTGATCAAGTTGGAAAATGTATACAATTGAACCAAATTTCATTTTCAAAAAGAGAGCTTTTTTTCCCTTTCTCTCTCTCTCTCTGTCTTTCACTCAGTCTCTCTCTCTATCTCTCTCTCTCTCTCTCTTTGTTAAATGAGGATAGTACAATTTTATTCAAGAGCAGATGCATTTATTCTGAATGGAGTGAAATTATGAAGTTTTAGCTTCTTCAATTTTTTTTTCTCATTATATGCAGAGATATCAAAGGATTACAGGAGTAAATCAGTCAGAAATTGATTTTACTTTCCTACCATAACAAGAACAAGAACAAAAACAACAATCCTCGCCAAAATTTGGAGTGTAAAATCACTGTTCCCCTACTGTGATTTGAACTAGTGATTGCTAATTCTTTTAATTCTGGTGATTTGGATATTTTGAAAATCCATTTTCAGAGCTGCAAATGCATTGAAGGGAGACATTTGTAGAACAATCACATCAACATGGATGTTACCAATTTCTGGCACTTAATTCAGCACTATAGAGTCTCAGGTGGCCTGATGGTTAGCAGCATGGAAAATGGAATCAGTGAACCGAGTTCAAACTCTGGTTGAGACAGTTAACGTTCACTCTAATGCCCCCAGGGAAAAGCATGAATTGGAATGATAATGAATCATCTCAAAATTATAGAATTATAGAAATTATCTTAAACCAAAAAAATGAGATTCCAAACAAGTCTTGGAATGATAATGACTCATTTAAATTATAGGAGGTATACTATAATTTTTTGTTTTTTCACAGTGCATGACATTTCTTCTTAACATTTTAACATCTCTATTTAATAAAGATTTTTGTCTGTTTTGTTAGATGAATATTTGGAAAGGATATCCATGATAATGTAAAGTTTAATTTTATAGCTTTTCAAACAGCCTTTTATAATTAAAATATTGGAAATCCTAAAACATAATACAAATTCATCAAATTGCATTCCTACATTATTCTTATTTTTGTTAGAAAATGCTGCTATGCAACTATTTAAGCAATTTTGGGGGGCTCTGATGTTTTCTTTGAACAAAGAGTCATTGTCAATAGATCTTTCACCACTGGTCACCTTTAAAATAACCAGAGCCACATCTAAAGATATTGACCTCATCACCAACATCAGAATAACATTGCCTTCATTAAAAACTACTGGTAGAAAGCTGACTATCAACTTCTTTTATGACAAACAAGAATAAAAAGTAGGTTCTTTTGAAAGCCTAAGTTTTATAGAGTAAAAAATCCTTTTATCTGAAAATTTTATTAACTCTTCCCAGCATGTTATTAAAAAAGGTTGTTCTTTTTTTTTCCCAAACTTCTCATTCCTGATTTTGCAAACAAGCAGAAAGAAAGCTGTCTGATAAAAAATACTAAAACAAAATGGAGAAAAATCTCATATGAAATCTTCTAAAATCAGAATCGATAAAAAGATCTACAGTGCCGGACCATTTATCTGGGAAGCTTGGGATTTCTGGATTTCTGGACCAAAGCTTAATATATACTTAAAATATAAAATATACAATGAAAAGTAAAGAAAGAAATTGTATTTAATGTATATAAGTTAATACACTCCTTAAGCAGGGTCTGTTTGATGTTTATTAACCCAGTTAAAATTCCTAAAAAAAATAGAATATAAAATATAAAATATACAATGAAATGTAAAGAAAGAAATTGTATTTAATGTATATAAGTTAATACACTCCTTAAGCAGGGTCTGTTTGATGTTTATTAACCCAGTTAAAATTCCAAAATAAAATAGAATATAAAATATAAAATATACAATGAAAAGTAAACATAGAAAAGTAAAGAACAAAACTGTTTATAATCCACTTCAAAAACAGGGTCTCTTAAAATCAATATTAATCCACTGATGTTCATGTGAAGACAATTCAACCATGCTACGGAATTCTTATAAAAAGAGCTGCCAAGTGGTTAACTACTATGAAGCTCACTAGATTCAAAAATAGCCAGTTTTCTAGTAATTCTGGTTTTCTGTAAGCTGGAAAAAATGGTCTGGTACTGTACTAATAATACTAGAACTAGAAAGACTGAATAAAAAAATGTGATGACATAAAAATGATGCTGTGAATTTACATGACTTTGTCCAAAGTAATGCAGTAAACTTTTGCATTCACATTATATTTAGTAAAGTTAGCCCCTTAAAAAGAAGAGTCTACCAATGCATCCTCCCGATAGTCACATATTGAGCTGAAACATGGAACCTAACTAAAAGATTGGCTCTCAAACTGAGAACTATGCAATATGCGCAGGAGAGAATCATGCTTAACATCACGTGGAGAGGTCAGAAGACAGCACAGTATAATAGAAAACAAACAGGGGTCAGCGATATCATAGAAATCATACAAAATCTCAAATGGCTTGGGAAGGCCATGTAGAAAGAATGTCAGACAACTGCTGGACATCACGACTCACATTTTTGAACTCCAGAGATCATATACAAAATTGTGGCCAGCAAAAAATAAAATGACGTGACGATTTAGACAAGTTCAGAAAATATTGGTTCCGCAACGCCCACAACTGAGAGGTCTGGTAAACCTTGGGGAAGGTCTATGACCAACGATGGTCATTAAAAGGCTGATGATGATGATGATGATGATGATAATGATGAAGATGATGGTGATACTCAATGCAATTATCTTGGCTGCCATTATTCTTGATACATCTTTAAAGCTGATTCTTAACCTTGATGAAGACATTGCGTAATTGATATACTGATATAGTCTTAATTGCATTTGCTCTTCTGACCTTGAGTTCATCCAAAGAATGAAGTTTTAATGAGTAGAGAAGTGTTTTGATGTTTCCAATGAAATCAAATGGAGTAAGATCAGGAGAAAGCAATGGATGACGAATTGATCGACTTCCACCAACCTATTTATTATGGAAAAATGTTATTTCAAAAATATGGATATGGCAAAAGAAAATCAGATCCAGGTCAATGAAATCATTATATACAATTTTCAGGAACTGAGCTTTTATATAACTTTTAACAAATGGTTCTCTCATTTGGAGGACTTATTAAATTTATTTGGGAAGATATTATTTTATTATTTTGAAAATATAAATACTACAAAACGAAAATCAAATTTGCATAGATAAAATGATTATATTAAAGTTTTAAGAATTTAAAATAATCATATATATAATAAAAGTTGTCTGTCACACTTATAGTATCAGTAGCAGCTATCAGTCCCCTCCCTTCCTACCCTCTTATTAAACTACACTACTTTATGTTATCCCCTCTTTCAGGAAGAAAGAGGGGATAAAATAAAGTACCTCATTAAAGTACCTAACTTTCTTTTCTTCCCTCTCCCTTCCTACCATTTTATTAGAATGCCTTTCTTTTTTCCCTTCCTACACTCTTATTAAACTACCTAACTTTCCTTTCTCCCCTCTGTCTTCCTACCCTCTTATTAAACTACCTAACCTTCTTTCCTCTCCTCTCCCTTCCTACTATGTCTGTCACACTTATAGTATCAATAGCAGCCACCAGCCAAGCCTTTTGTTATGCACTATTGATAACCCATCAGCAAACTGACAGGTACAGACTAGTTTTATATAACCTCTACCAAATTTTATCACAACACTCTAGGTTGGTAAACTCTTCATTATTACTATATACATTTTCTAAGCTTTAACTCCATGTCATTAATGTCTTATTTTATCACAATACATTTGGTTAATACATTCTTCATCATTCTTTTAAGAAATTTAACGAGTTTTAAATTTAAAAATTAAAACCTGGTGCAGTACTTTATGACTGATCTGTACATGTGTTTCATTAATTTGTTTTTGGAGGAGGATGTTTGTGCACTCACTAACACTAGAAACAAGGAATGTTGTCCTTGATTTCCCCCTCAAATTCTCCAACATCAAAGTTTCATTCAATAAGTTGTTAAAATCACTGATTTCTCAGGTGGTCTAACCAAAACATTCTAACCATTTCATTTTCTTTATTTCTGTGCTTCTGAATTCTAAATGTGTAGCTAAACTAATCTCTCATCATTATCAAGGGGAAAAAAAGATGTTTTTTTGGTGTCAGGTGAATAATTAACACTGATTATAATTAACACTGATTAGCAGATAATTATTTTTTCAATCTTTGTTAAACTAATTTCTAGCTGAAGGCATACAGTTGGTATGAAAATAGGTTAATAGTTCCAGTTGTATCTTTCTAATCTGGCACTCTGTGGTCCAACAACTCCCATGGTGCAGTATATTTTGAATCTGCTGTTATTAATTTGTGGATCTGCCACTAAAGTTCTTTCTTCTGGTTTCCAACCATGGTTTTAGATGTTTATAAACTGACTCGTTAAATCAAATGTGTAAAAACCTAACCACCATTTGAAACCATATTTGGAGAAAAAATCTTTTAAAATTGATGAAGAATGTATTAATCCAATGGATTGGGATAAAAAGCAACATTAATGATATGGGTTAAAGTTTGGAAAATTTATATAGTAATAATGAAGAGTTTAACAACCCAGAGTGTTGTGCTAAAAGCATCTTATCACAGCAATCTAGGTCAATACACTCTTCGACCACAAGAGCAAACAGTGCAAAAAATTGAAAATCAAGAAGTAGATTCCAATTAGATTTGAACTCGCATCCTACTTGGGAGCACATCTTTCATGGACGTCGACTTAACCACTTTGGCTATGGAAGCTCCAATGATTCAATGTGCACAAATCAGTTGTCATTCTGCCACTTCTTACTCTCCAGTTATCCTACCTAGGGCAATGGTGCTTTAGTCCTCTTCAAAGTACTCCCTTTGGGACATCACACACATATCCCAGCAACCCTTCCACCTTTCAAAACAGTCTGCAAAGTCCTCCTTTGGGATCGCCATCAGCAGCGTTGTTGCATTCTCCTTAATCTTGTCTATGGTTTGAAATCTCTTTGGGAAAAGCCAGAAGGTGTAAGGAGCCAAATCTGAACTGTAGGGGATGGACAGACCTGGGGGATTCGATATTATGCCAAAAACCCAGGACTAGACATGGACAGGCTCAGTCATTGTGAATGTAATGGTCACACAGTACACAAGCTCACACAATGGCACCTCACCACCAACTGAGTAACCTCACGAGAAAGTTTCTATTCATGCATGCACAGTAATGTCCCCTCTTATTGGTTGTATCAAAACCACACAACTGGTTCTCAAGATATTTAAAATAGCTGGTACTTTCTGGACAGACTTTGTATAATAACAGCAAAGTTTTATGAAAATAAGCCAAGAGTTTTTGAAAGTTCAGTTACAAAACAAAGTTTTGATATTTAATACAAAATATCTCTTAGCCTTTTGAACAAAGCAAAAAACAAACAAAAACTGGCAAATTAGTTTGACAGCAATGTTCTCCTTCCACTTAGTTCTGCTATATGAACAAAGATAAACTGACAATGGATAGCATAAATAAAAATAGATTAAAATAAAAAGGACTCAAAAAAGCAAAGAGAATAAATAAAAGCATTTCTGTTAGCATCAAAAATAGACTTTAAACCACTAATCTATTCTAAGCAATTCTTTCTTCTACCAATCAAAACAGAGACTCAAATCCTCCTTCCCACTCTATATGCAATCAAACTGTTGTAACATTTTGAGATTAGAGATTTTGCTCAATATAAGAAAACCTAAAGCCAGATTTATATTCATAAAATATTTCAAGAAACAAAGGAAAACAATGCATTAAAAAACTGAGTGAAGCCATTAAGAGTTTTAAAATGTTGAAGTTGACAGCCATAGAAAAGACATTTTGAGGAGAATTCAACATGGCAGTTTTCAGTTTTAAGTTTCTTGTCAAAATTACACCCCCTTTTATTCGTTTTCTTATTCAAAGGGTTTCAAGGCCTCACCACAGAGATCATATATACTTGAATATACTTGAAATATGCTTTTTTTACAGCAGTTAATTGCTTCATTAAGCCAGCTTCAGTGTAGTTGAGCTGGGATTAAACTAATAAGAAAAAAAGGTAATTAAATTTGGTATGTTGGATATCAGAATAAAGATTATTTTTTAAAATATTGGTATTCTTGGATGTGACATTCTTTTCACTTAGGCTGTTCCATGAGTTTGCTACTCTTGCTGAGAGATAATTTTTCTAACACCAGTGGAGGTCTGAATTTGTAGTTTATGGCTGTGCCCTCTGGTTTTACTGCAGATAGATGAAGTCAGCATTTTCTTATCAGGGCATAACAACTTGAAAAAGTGGATTTTAAATATGAATATATATATACATGATGCAATCTTAAAGTCACCGGGATTTGATCATGAAAAAAAATTACTTTCCTATATGATAAAAACTTAGAGTTTTTACAGCCATAGGCTCCATATAGCTTGGGTTAACCGCCCAGAGGGACGAATATTCTCAGCTAGTGTTAATTACAAATTGAAGGTAATTTAGGTGTTTTTTAAAAATTAATAATAGGCTCTTCTTACAGAATGTTCACTTCAATTTACTGTTTAATTTACTACAACCAAACTGAAATATGAGTGTAAATTTAAATAAAACTATTGTTTTTATTTCTTAACTTTAAGTTTTATTTACTGCAGATAAATTGAAAAGGATGACAAAATTTATGAAAAATATTTTATTTCTGGCAGTAACATTTAATACTTAGAAAAAGTAACAATTAAGGTTTGGCTTAAACTTATTTTTTTTGTGTGTCTGTTAATTCTTTAATGACAGACATCCTAATATTTGAATAGCATCTGTTTAGTTTGTGGTGATTCAAAGTCGAGTTGTCTCCCGTGAGTGGACTCTCCACACGGTAAACCAGACCCCTGCTTCCTCACGTATGGACAGCCAACCAGAGGTCAGCAAGCCATCACGTAATGGGTGCCAACTTTTTCCCTGTCTGGCGTGCTGATCAGACGTGCTTAACAGCGCTCTTGTTTTTCATGATTTTGGCCTGTGATACTCAGGCATACTCAGGATGGGGCAGAGTTTAATTCAACCAAAATGTAAGTGAACCCATTCCACCTTATTTCCAGACACACACACTCACATAAGCCAGTAAGATCTCTTAGTCACAAAAACATTTTATTGACACTGTCGCAAAAACCACACGAGAACACAATACATGGACAATGGTCTTTCACATATGCACACACACACACATAAACATTAACTAAATTCTTATATCCCTCATTTGAATAAATGTTTCGTTTCTTTCTAAACGAATATCTCTTTCGTTTTTCATTTGTTGCTGTTCGTTTCCTTTGTTTCTGACCATACTCAAATGTTATTCTTATCATTTTCACGAAACCTTTATTATGGAGAAATTTAACCCTAAAACCAGCACCCACCTCTTCCTTACAGGAGCTCTGATACCCAAATCATAGATCAAATTTCTTTCCTCTACAAAATCCTGGGCAACCGGCACCCATCTTCTATGAGTTTACATCCCAGTTTTCGTTTTTTATTCACCTTTTATATAATATTATATGAATACTAAAATCAAAAATTGAACCCCTATCTAAATAAATGCAAGGAATGTAAAAAAAAAAATTGAATAATAATTTCAACTTGCCTAGTTTTAGTTATGTAGACAAAAAACAAAAAACGATAGCTGAGTTTGAGCTTTCCATACTTAAAAATTTTTGTTAAGCTCTTAAAATGCATTACATAGCTTAAAAAATCATGGAATTCTTTGGAAATTATAGTCTAAAACCATCTAGAGGGAAATATTTAATGCCTACAATTGGTTTTCTTTTTTTTCTTTTTTGGGGGTAAAATGCATTTGTCAGGGAGAAACGTTGCAACATAGAGGTTAAGAAAATCTTTATTATATATAAATAAGATTTTATAGAACTGTACATAACATTAGTCATTTGCATGAAGAGGTGAGGTCGAAAATAGAACGAGGGGCCACCGAACTGACTTTGAATTTACCAAACAATTTTCATTAAATGTGACAAACTACCGAACTTACTTTTATTTACAGAATGACAAGCAACCATCAGGTATAACAAACCTTCAGCTTTAACGACAACCCCCTCTCTCCGATTTGTTCATTATAGAGATGGTTTACTGTATAGGAAGTGAACAGATGTCAGAATTTCCATAATACATTATTGTGTGAACAGATATAGGAAATACAATATAAATTCAAAAAGGCTATCATTTAATACTTATTTCTGCGAGAAATCTTAGGCAAAATATTAACTTCAGAGGTGTTCTCAGAGGGTAGGAAAGGATATATTTTATCCCCTCCCCTCATAGAAGAATTTGTAATGCCTCACTTTTGGTCAGTCTTACTCTTGATGCAAAATGAATACATTAATAATTTCAAAATTAACAAAATAATTGGGAATTGTCTTCACAGTGAAATAAATAAATATTAATGATTAGTGATTAAAAGTTGATTTTACCAGACAATTTTGCAATTTTTGAATGAAAATTTGTTTGAGAAATTTTCAGTGTGCAATCTGTATATTGTGCATTGAAAATCAGGAAGAAGAGAAAACAGGGTTATTATATGAATTTGTCTCAATCCCACCTTCCCTCAAACCATCTTTTTGCTATTTTGAGGATTAATCCCTTGTTTACTTCTTAGTTATGCATAGATACTCCATATTATAGGTCACAGCTTGGCAGCCATTAAGAATATTGAGACCATTCATAACTCGATGAACCGTGTTAACCCATAATCTGAGAGGCCTGTGGGAAGTGGAGGAGCAATCAACATTTTACGGGTCACTCACATATTTCTTCCGATGCTTGGAGGTCTGAGATGGTGGTAGCTTATAGAAAAAGGGAGTTATTAGGTGCATTGATTCTCACAGCAATCAAAGAACTGGATATGAATAGGAATTGATCTTGAGACTAAACGGTGGCTGGTCCATCTCAAGCATGAGGATGACTGTAGTCAGACAGAAATGGGAGGCTCAACCCTTATTGTCAGGGATGATCTTTTTAAGATAGCCTTATAGTAGACCAGCTAAAATTGGAAAAGTCCCCAACAATCTTTTTTTTGACATCGCTTGTTAGCAGCAGGCAACCATGTTGGTTCATTGCAGTGTGGCAAGGTAAAAACGATGTGGGTAGATGCCATCGCCAAATCTCAATTTCAAGGTCATTCTGAAGGTCATCAAGGTGACCACGTGTCAATTTTGTAGTGAATGTACATTTCTTCGAATTATGACTATGGATCTGTCCCAGAATTTAATCACTTCTTCGGTAGCCTATTGCCCACACTTCCACAAAATGTCATTGAAATTCATTGAGAACTTTTGGAGATATCACATGGACAGACAAGAGCGAACACAGAAATGTATGAAAAAAAACGGAAAAATAACTTTCAATCAAAAATAAATTCCTGGATCCACCCCAAACATTTAATCACATCTTCCTTAATTCGTGCCTTACCCTTACACACAAGTTTATTGAAATTTATGAGAACTTTTGGAGATATAGTGTAGATAGATAGGAGTGAATACAGAAATGTATGACAAAAACTCAAACATATCTCTCAGTCAAAAGCAAATTCTTGGATCCACGCCAAATTTTGTTCACTTCTTCCTTACTCCATGGCCCAACTTACCACACACTTTCATTGACAACCATATAGAACTTTTGGAGGTATCGTATGGACAGTCATCAGCGAATACAGAAATATATAAAATGAAAAATTTATGAAAAATAAAATGCAAAAATATCAAGTATATTCTGCTTCAGTATACAGTGTATATAGAGCTTAGTTTGAGTAGTGGGGCACCCAGTGAGGATTGAACCCATTACTGTAGTAAAGGTAGTATCACAGGCGTATTAACCATTACTACAATGATTGTGAAACTAGGGATTTCATGAAATTACTGAAATAATAATATAAACAGATTTTATAAAATCACTAGTTTCACATTCTTACTATAACAAATGACAGTTACTGACAGATAAAAGCTATTATGTGTACAGTATCGCCCATAAATAAATACACCCCTACCACTATTTTATAGAAATTTAATTTTCTTCTAAACCAAACATAGCAGGATTTTATTACTTCCAGTGGAACATTACACAATCAAAACGGATATTATCAGGTATTATAACCAAACTCTATAGCATTGAAACTGAGTTCGGTATTTCTGAGATGAGGTGTTAGTATTATTGATACTATTGTTCGGACTGAGATCCTCATCTTGGTTGTCATTTCCACAAGTTGGGACGGTGGCCTAGATAACTAAAGCGTTGGTTAAAAAGCGTCTGACTGTTGAGTCATCTGTAGGTTGTGGGTTCAATCCCAGGCAGGAGCACCACAACTGAAAAAATAACCACAAAATAATTTCTAGGACCTGGATAGTGGAATGAGGACAGTATACCCCCGTGGATCAAATAAAGGGTTCAGTTCAATAGTTCCGGTAAGTTACCGACAAAACTTGACACCTGAAGAAGGCCGGAGGGTACATCGGCCGAAACGTTGTGGAAATGACAACCAAGATGAGGATCTCAGTCCGAACAATAGTATCAGCATTGAAACTATATTGCCAAAAATATGAATATGTTGCTGTCCAAAGATGAGTACACCACTACGAAAAAATATTTTTGGCAACAGAGTTTCAATGCTGTAGATTTTGGTCATAAATAATACCTGATAATATCTGTTTTGATTGTGTAATGTTCCACCAGAAATAATAAAATACTGCTATGTTTGGTTTAGAAGAGAATTAACTTTCTATTAAAAAGTGGTAGGGGTGTACTTATTTATGGGCGATACTGTATATAATGTAAATGCATTACTAATGAACTGCATTGCAAGTCAGGAAGGAAGGGGTTATCAGTGGAGTTACTGACAGAAAGAATGGGGCTATTGTATGTATAAATAATTAAGAAAAGTGTTATAGTACATGAGACCTTTTAAATGAAGACTTTAACAAATGAACTTAATTTAAATCATTCTCACAAAAAGACATCTTCAAATTTTGTTAGGCAATCATTTTTTTTTTGCTTCTCTACAAAATGCTGACGTGTTATCTTGTTTCGATCTGAATGTCTGAATTCATTTTTCCCTTTTAAGTTGAGTAGGGAAGCATCTGAAGCATCTTCCTGGCAGGGGGAGAGGTTTTTAAAAGACAAAACAGCAAAGCGTACAACTCATCCGCACAAGATTTCATCAAATGCCAACCTCTGTTATGCTCTCTGATTAAAATGCAAAAGTCTTACAGGTACAAATCACACCTGGAGGACAGAAATATGCAAGTGTCAGAGCGGGAACAGAATGGAATGAAGTGGAAGGAAAAGGTGGTGTTGGCAGGAATTTCAAGGCTGGGGATTTGGAAACAGAAGTGAAGATTGAGATCAAAGGAAAGAAAAGGGAGATAAAAAGAAAGAGGTAAAAAGAGTGTAAAAGAAAGAATAGACAGATACATTTTGAATGAGAGAAAAAGAGTTAGAAAGAAAAGAAGAAAGATGCATTTATAATGAGAAATGAAAGAAGATGAAGCAGAGATGATTGAGAATTTGAGAAAAAGAAGGTTGGGGAGGAGAAAGAGAAGGAGAGGAATGACAAATGATAGGGAGAGAATACCAAGGAGGAGAAAGAGAGAGGTACAGAATGAGTACAAGGGTAGAAAGATGATGTAGGAAATATAAAATTTAGGAGTTATGAACAGAAAAGAGAGACAGAGACAGAGATAGCGCACACAGTTTTTGTGCCTTTATGAGACAGAAAAGGGGAATGAGAAATGAAGGTTTTTTTTCGAAATAATAGAGGAAAAGTGTAAAGCACATAATAAAAGAGAAGAGAAAGAAAACATACTAAAATAAGAACTCTCAAAAAAACGGACGGTAAAAAAAGAAAAGAAACAATAAAATTGAGAAGAAAGAAAAAATGAAGAAAAATAGAACAAAATCAGTGACACAAGAGATAGAAATGACAAAATAGATAAAAGGGATATATTATGAAAGAAACAAAGAAACAAAAGAAAGAAACAAAGAAATAAAGAAATAAAAGATGGAAGAAAAGAAACAAAGAAACAACGGAAGGAAAAAAAGAAACAAAAGAAGGAAGAAAGGAAACAAAGAAAATGGAAGAGAAAGAGAGAACATGGGAGAAAAACAAATATTATAGACAGAGTGAAAAAGAATTTTTAAAAAGATAGGCAGACTATAAGAGTGAGTGAAATAAGAAAACATAGGAATATAAGAGAGGGGAATTTTCGAAATTTGAGCGAGAGAAAAACAGGGAATGACACAGAAAGAAAGACAGATTTGTAATGATGGAAATAAAAGAAAAGGTTCTGTGAAGAAACAAGAATTGGCTATAGAAGAGGGAGAGAGAGAGAGGAGAGAAGATTGACACATGCGAAGAACAGAAGGAAGCTCTTTAGAGAACGAAGCAGTGAAATGTGGCTTTGATCTGAGCCAGGAAGTCACTCCGCATTATCACTGCCACCACTTCTTGGGAAATGGAATGGCAAAAATCAATCGCTCGTACCAAGCCAAGCTGAGATCATTTGGACTTCTGTAGTTTCAGTTTTTATTTTCAATCATGGAACCGTGTGTATTTATATAGTGGGATACGTAAATAAATATTCCCATATGCATAGATATACAGTCACTGCACATATGTGCATGTGTGTTCAGGTAAAAATATGTATGCACATATTTGTGTGTGTGTATAATTCCTGTTTGATGCAGACAAAAACTCACATATATTTTCTAAATATACGTTCATTCAGTGCATATGAAGATTACTTATCTTTAGAAAAGATTCAAAGAAAGAACACGTCGCATACTCAGAAATGTAACTTCTTTCAATCAGAATTATACCTATATATGCTTATATTATACACTTGCTCTAGTTGGAAAGTTAGCATGCTCATCTTGCAAGTCATTGCTTGTAATTTTAATCCTAGCTCAATGGATCTGGACTTCTTCCAAAATCAATATATTTGAACAAATACCTATATGTATGCATTGTATTCTTCTTCTTCATGTGCCATGTCCCTTCGGGATGTGGGCAATCATGGCTCTACACAGCTTCCTTTCTCTTGTCACTTTCAGCAACTCCCGCTGTTCTACACCTTCCGTATTCTTTCTGTTATCCACCTGCTCAAACCCTTCAATAGGTTATTTGTTGCCTAACTCTGCTCCTTTTGCCTTCTATGTGCCCTCTGAGCATCAAGTTCTCCAAGCCTTCCTTCCTCGCTATGTGTCCCAAAAAGTCTCTTTCTTATTGTTAGCAACAGTCTCTTTGTAGTTTCTACTCTCCTCATAACATCTTCATTTGTTACATGCTCTGTCCATGCTATTCTTAACATTCGTCAATAAAACCACATCTCAGTTGCTTCAATTCTCTTTTTCATTTGTGACAAAACTCTCCAGCATTCACTGCCATATAGGAAGTTAGACATTACAAAGCAGTCCAACATTCTTTTCTTCATTTCTAATGTTATTTTACTATTTTTGAATATCTTGCTCAGTTTCCGGAAAGCATCTTTCACTATTCTTACTCTTCTTCAGATTTCTGTGTCACACTTTCCGTAATTTGTTGCTACACTACCCAGATAGTTGAATTTTTGGACCTGCTTCATTTAGACTCCCCCTATTTTTAACCGCCACCTTGGGTTGTCCCTTTTGCTCACAACCATACATTATGTCATCTTACAATTGATAGTCCTTTCTTCTCATTTTCGTCTACTACATTGTCTAAAAGTTCTTTCAATTTCCTTCTGAAGCAGCCACCAACACAGTGTCATATGCATAGCTTATGCTGTTAATGTTATGTCTGCCGATAATAAATCCTGTTATGTCCTCTAATTCTCTTAAAATCATTTCACTGTACAAGTTAAATAAATCCAGTGATATGATTTTAAGTGAATTAGAAGTCCTACCAGGATTTATTATTGGCAGACATAACATTGACAACATAAGCTAGGCAGATGACACTGTGTTGATGACAAAATGTGAATTGTTTTAATGATACATAAATACAACAATATAAACACAAACCAAAACGTGCAGCAGCAGCAGCAGCAGCAGCAGCAGCATCGTCGTCGTCATCGTCGTCGTCATCCGTGGACGAAGGCCTTTCCCATTTCCTTCCATGACAACCTATCTTGTGCTAATCTCTGCCAAGTCTTTACAAACTTTTCTATCTCGTCCCTCCATCTTGTGTCTGGTCTTTTCCTACTTCTTTTACTGTCCCATGGGCACCAATCAGCTATCCAGTGGTTAGCTGACCTCAGCTTGGGGGGGTTGTTTATGACTAGTTTGTATCTTGTGTGACTATGTTATCAGTTGGGGCTAGGGGGGTGAGGTCAGCTAACCACTGGATACCACCAGCCAAAAACCTGACACCCGAGGTCAAAGACATTAGGCACTTACAAAACCTACACACACACACACACAGACAGAAATTCTCCATCCAAACAAGTGCCTCAACTAGATGCAGTCATCAATACACGTTCTCTCCATTTTCCTTTTGAAAACGACATAATATGTCGAAACATGTTAAGGTATTAAATAAATTTCTTGCAAATTATTCTGAGTCTCCACATTGTCATTTCCCAAAAATCATTATGTCGGATAAGCTTTATCCTTTCATACACCATATATATATATATAATAGTGAAAACAGTTTTCAATGACAACTAATGACACAGTGTTTCATGCTTGATCACATTCTTCAGATTAGTAACAGGGTATGGGGATATAACTATTTTGTATTATTGTATATATTATCAACAACATATATTGGTTTTCTTATATATAAGTATATGTATTTTTTATGATACTCCTATTACTTAAAAAATCACTATGCACTTTTTTTTAAAGTGGCCTGTGAGAGAATTGTATATTAAAGTGGCCTGTGAGAGAATTGTGTATTTCTCAACAGTGCTAGTGGTCTGGACTTAAAGTGCATATAACATCTAGGATTTCAATACTTTCTAAGTAGGTAGGCTCTCCCCAGTTGTAAGAATGGTGTAACACAATCTTCCTACCTTATTTCCTCCAGTTTAGCTTTGTGCTGTACTAAGCAGTAAATGTAGTAAATATAAAGAGTATGATATGCTGTCACATACAAATTAATTTCCTTTGGTTTTCAGGTATCCTTGTTCTCACATGTCAGCAATTTTCATAAGCATTGTTTGAATTCTTGAATGCATGTATGCAACCAAGTTCTGTTTTGAGTGTTACTAAATGCAAAAGACACCTGAGGAAGACCAGAGAGCAGAAAAGTCGAACTGTCATGATTAAAACAACAAAGACAAAGAAACGGATCTGAAAGAATCAATGTATAATAGTAACTGTTAGAGTCCTTCAACGTGTATGCAACTAAGTTCTGTTTTGAAGGTTATTGAATGCAATAGACACCTGATGAAGGCCAGAGAGCAGAGAAGTCGAATTGTTGTGATTAAAACAACAAAGACAAGGAAACTGGTCCGAAAGTATCAATTTATAATAGCAACAACACCTCATCTCAGAAATTCAGAAAAAAACTAAAATGTTGTGATAATGACAACAAATATAAGGAAACTGGTCTGAAAGTATCAATGTATAATAGCAACAACACCACATCTCAGAAATTCAGAAAAAAAATAAAATGTTGTGACAATGACAACAAAGATGAGGAAACTGGTCTGAAAGAATCAATGTATAATAGCAAAAATAACGCATCTCAGAAATTCAGTGAGAAAGAAGGCAGCAGAAATGTTATGATAAAACAACAAAGACATCGAAACTAGTCTGATAGAATCAATGTATAATACTAATTGTTAGAGCTCATCATCTTGTATGCAAGTAGGTTCTGTTTTCAGGTATAGGAGGGTTACAAATTCTGTGAATCCTTTTCTTTTTTGATCTAATTTTGATCTTCAGGAATGGAAAAAATGATATGGAGCTGAATCAGGAGAATCAATGGAATATGATATTCTTAAAATACTCTCTCTCAAAAATCCTTAAACAAGCACAAAAGACGTGTTATCTTCTGTCCTTTTGTTCTTCAATCAAACAGCTATGTCTGTCTTTGAACACAAAAGGCTTAAATGTGGATGAATGGCTTGTTTGTAAGTATATCTCTGTTTGTACATGGTAGGGACTGGTTCCTGTGTGAGAAATCTAAAAGATCAGAGATCAACATGTATAGAATGCAATATGTATCCATATATATTTCATATTATATCATTATAATATTATAATTATATATATTAGAAACTGTCAACCAAAGCTGTCACCAAAACT